>PVKC010000006.1:0-36299 GCA_004027635.1 Crocidura indochinensis
ATGGGGCACCGGGATTCGAACCGATGACCTTTTGCATGAAAGGCAAACGCCTTACCTCCATGCTATCTCCCGGGCCCCGAAAACTCATTTATAAATGAAAGTTGGGTCTTTCCCATTCACTAACAAAGTATGAATAAGCAACATTTTAATATTTCAATATTTCTTTTTGTTGTTATTGTTGTTGTTTGGTTTTTGGACCACACCCAGCAGCATTCAGGGGTTACTCCTGACTCAGAAGACAGTCCTGGCAGTCTTGACTATATGAGATGCCAGGGATCGGACCTAGGTTGGTTGGGTGCAAGGCAAACACCCTACATGCTGTTTTATCACTCCAGCCACCAGTATTTTAACATTTCTTTGGAAGTGAAAGTCTGTACCCTCTGAGAGAACTCTTCTTCATTCATTGAAACGAGGACCTAATAAAACACCACACAAAAGAGCCATTTGACACAATACCACTTTCTCTGTTTTTTTCTAGCTATTTTAAGGAGAAAACTAACAGTTTCAAATCAATGGAAGTACAAATATTTAAAAAAAAAAAAACCAAACACTTAATCATCACAGTCATCACTGGCAGCATTGTTCAAGGTTATTTTCTCCAGCAGCTTCGATGCAGCAGCTGAAGTTTCCTCTTCTCTCTCCTCTTTCCCTCCCCACCTGGAAGAGAGGAATTTTAAGACTAGCAAACCCCGAGGCCAATCTTCAGTAATTTTTCAGGCTCAAGTTGAAGTGAGATTGGAAAGACACAAACATTTCTGTAAATAGTAGCTGGGCATAAGGATTTGTGACCTTGAAAGAAAAGAACTGCTTTCAAGCAGTGAGATGCTCAACTGTATTTTTCAGTCATTATAGACTGGATTTAAATTCTGGAGGATATTTCTGATAAATTTTCTTCAGATTACCAAATGGACATATCTGTAATGGTCTCTCTGTATCTCTTTCTCTCAGGTAGAGTGGCAACTCCCCTGTGTACCCCTCAGAATCCTAGAAGGTTAGTAGAAAGCTACCATATCGGCAAACTGTTTACCCCCAAACTTGAGGCAAGAAGAGAATTAAAACCAACTCTGGGGATCAGAGTTCTGTAGGCCTCATAGGAAAGTTCTTGCAGTTCCAGTCAGGAGCAGGCTGGAACATTCCAGTTCTTTTGTTTTTCTTTTTCAGCCACATTCTATGGTGCTCAGAGATCATTACTGACATGGCTTGAAAACTCTTATGCAATGGCAGAAATCAAAACTAGGTTGATTGCATGAGAGACAAGATCCTTATCCACTGTTTCTAGCTCTGGGATCCTTACATTGCTATTTCTTTGAAAAAATCCTGAGAGTTGGGGAAAACACTCATTTGGAAGCTAGCTCTGAGTGGTCTCTGTGGTTCCAGAGGTTAGTTAGGACTGGGTAACCTCAACTGTTAAATAAAATATCACTAATTAATGCAGAAAAATACTTTATTTGAGAATATTTACATAGAGGGCTGCCCGAAAAAGTTTCACATAGAAAGAATTCTGACTGGCTGCTTCTTCCACCCACTCCCAGAAGAGCTCCATTTTATAGACAATTGGAACAGGTCAACTGTTCTCAAGAGAAGAAATTTTACATAAAAGAAATCCTTCGGGCCCAGAGAGATAGCACAGGAACAAAGGTGGTTGGTTCGAATCCCCATGTCCCATATGGTCCCCCGTGCCTGCCAGGAGCTATTTCTGAGCAGACAGCCAGGAGTAACCCCTGAGCACAGCCGGGTGTGGCCCAAAAAACAAAAACAAAAAAAACAAAAACAAACAAAAAAACAACAACAACAACAAAAGAAATCCTTCAAATCTCAAAGCATTGTTTTTGAAGTACAAATGACAATTCCTAACTTGCTGGCTGAACATGAAAATGCCTATTTTGAACTGAAGATGGTTCTCTCTGAGGAAGACACTAAATAAGGTGAGGAAATACATATTAAGAAATAAATGCGCACCAGAATCTGTCTGCCCGGTAGACATTTAGGCCTTCTCTGCTACTGCAGTGGACTGACCATGACTCTTCAAATTTGTCCTCTCAGCAGGGGCTGCAGCCACAGGCCTTCAGCCTGAAAGGGAACATTCTTTCGCTCTGCATGGCCGACTAAAATCCTTTGCAAATTCACTTCCTTTGAGCCTAATTTTGCTCCACAGTGTGAAATTCAAAATTTGAATAGGCAGAAGTGTCTACCACCTACTGTATTATTATTCTAAATATGAGAAAAGAAGAAAGTCAATAAGGATCCCTTATAAAGGCGGCAGACTAGAGTTCCACAGATCCAGGAGTCCTCCTTTAAAAGGTATTCATTTCCCCCAAATATTAACCACAAATCAAGGTAATTTAAATAAAACGGAAATAGGTGTATTAGCCATGGGATTTTTCTTATTTTTTCTTTTTGTCTTTCGGGCCATACGATGTGGTGCTCAGGGGTTACTTCCTGATTCTGTGCTCAGGAATCACTACTGATGGGTTTGGGGGACCATATGGAATGCCTGGGTGTAGAAATAATTAAATTAATGTAAGTCCTTGATGGTTGTGGATGATGGTGGATGGATGGTGAGGCCTTTCTCGGGTGGTTCAGGTGCCTGCATCCCCTTCCAGCCAGTGGACCTCAGAGTTCAGGGTAGTGGCGAGGAAATGACCCACAGCAGTCAGACGTCAGGAGACAAGCACCTTTATTAATAATAAGCCACATGTGTGGCTTCTATGCTAACCTTTTAAACAGGCTCCATAAGCAGTCCAGTCCTGCACTTAAATCTGTTTCTAATCTCTCTCTCCCTACCTCCTTCTGAGGCTTCTTCTGCTGAATTCACTCTGGCTGAATCCTCTCTCAGCCCCCCCCACCCCCACCCCCAGGCAACCCCTTTGTTGCCTTCTATAGACCCCTCCCAGATGTGGGAGGGTCTGACCATCAGGTAATATTAGCATTTTGCCTAGGGTGGGGTGACAACTGGGATCAAACCCGGATCAGCCAGTGCACTATTGCTCAGGCCTTGGCCAAAGGATTCTTTTACCTGTTTTTTTCTTTCCTCTTATTCAAAATGAATGCTACAAAGAAAAATATCTTTCCAATATGTGTGGGTTGTGTGTGTGTGTGCATGTGTGTGATTGTGAGAGAGAGAGAGAGAGAGAGAGAGAGAGAGAGAGAGAGAGAGAGAGAGAAGAGAGAGGAGAGAGAGAAGAGAGAGAGGAGAGGAGAGAGAGGAGAGAGAAGAGAAGAGAAGAGAAGAGAGAGAGAGAGAGAGAGAGAGAGAGAGAGAGAGAGAGAGAGAGAGAGAGAGTTCTGATTTTAACTTGTTTAGTATTTGAAATTGAAATGTGGCCAAAGAAAACTGATCTGATCTAGGCTAATTGTGCTTGCCTTATCGGGATTTTTCCCTAAACCAAAGGCCTCAGCTTACCTTTCCTTGGAAATACCACTCATTATGTTTTTGTTGCAGGTAAGATGGAGTGTCTCAAGGGACCAGTACACCAGAGATTATTTTTTGCACAGTGGTCTACAACTGACCCTTTCTTGAAAGTATCTTGTTCTCTTTCTACATAAAATAACACCTTTTCTCCATTGCCAATGTTTGCTTTGAGGGCAAAAGTCTACAATTACTCAATCTACTTTTTTTTTTTCCAATAAAGTTCTTTCTTTAACTATCACTATGTCTCTTTTTGTTTTGTTTTAGGGGCCTCACCAGAAGTGCTCAGTGCTTATTCCTGGTTGTGTAAAAAGGTTCACCCCTGGTGTTACTCTAAGTCCATAAATGGAGCCAGATATTGACACAGAGTTGGCCACATGCAAGGCAAGCACCATACCTCTTTTATGAGGTATGACCATCATCTGAGTTTCTTCTAAGGGAACTTGACCTGTTGTGGTTTAGAAGGAGGAGCATGACAGCAATGCACTTTTCACCTCTGAGAGCATGTTTCAGGAATATGGGAACATCCAAGGGTTTGCACTGAAGTAGTAGAATTGAAACAGGGGTGGTCGTACTGAATGATGAGTTTTTGAGAAGTTAAAAAAAATGTGATATATCCTCAGGCATGGTCTTCTTGGGTCCTATAGAAGCTCAATTTCTAATTCTATGTAATGTGTGCTAGTCTAACAATAATTTAATTGAATAATTTGTTTATAAAAAAATAAATAAAAAATAAAGATTAAAAACTAAAACAAACCAAGATGGGATTGACAGAAATTAGTCTGTCAATAATTTCCTCCTGAAATTATTTTCTGTGAAAACCCTGGTAGCAATTAGGAATAGCTTTCCTTTCCTGAGAAGAGTAATTCCTTTCTTCAGCCAGAGAATGATGGCTCCCTAAAAATCAGGTGGCATGGCTGTATCCCACTGTGGGCTGAACAAGGGGAACCCAGAGGTGGTCTGACAACCACATTATGGGATTGGTGAGAGGAAAGATCTATACAGTACCGGGGCTCATCACAGACCCTCATCAATACCAACTGTCTAGACCAGGGGTCCTCAAACTTTTTAAACAGGGGGCCAGTTCACTGTCCCTCAGATCGTTGGAGGTCGGAATATAGTAAAAACAAAAGCCACGAACAAATTCCTATGCACACTGCATATATCTTATTTTGAAGTGAAGAAACAAAATGGGAACAAATATAGTATGTGGCCCGAGGAACGTAGTTTGAGGACCACTGGTCTAGACACTTGCCCTGGTGACTGAGGTGGGTAGAGAAAGAAAAGTAGGGAACATCCATGTTCTCAACTCTGCAGCCACTAAACTTCAAGTTTATGGATCACCTAAATAAGAGTTCTCTATACTTATTTAGTTTACTGCACCCGTCAAGAGAAAAAAAATCACCAGTACATGACTAAAAATTTACATTCTTATTTTTGGTTTTTGTTTTTTGGGCCACACCTGGTAATACTCAGTGGTTACTACAGGCTATGCCTCAGATATATGTGCTCCTGGCTTGGGAGACCATAAGAATGCCAGGGATTGAACCCAGGTCCATCCTGGGTCAGCTGCTTACAAGGCAAACATCCTATCGCTGCGCTATTGCTCTGGCCCCTAAATTTTTTTTTTTTACATTTTTATTTTAGCAAATCATAGACTGCACACAGTCTCAGCTACCCACTCCAACTTCCAAGTGCACCTGAGACTAAATGCATGCCTTGAAGACTTCACAGTAGGTGGTGATGGAAAAACTGAGCAGAACTGGTTCTTTCCACTATAAACACAAACAGAAGTTGCCTGGGTAGCCAGTTCATCAGCATCCAAAGCGCTTCCATAATGGGCATCCAAATATTGTAGAAGCTGCTCATTAGGGAGACCCAGTATGACTTGGTTCCTCCCTCTTCACATGACTACATTTATCTCAGCTTCACTGGAAGTGTTCTAATTCAGACACAGCAGGATCTGAGCTGGATGCAAGGCTGAAGGTTATGACTTTTATAAACAAGTGGTCGACACTTGGATGGATCAGTAATTGCACAATTACATGTGACTGCAAACTTAGTGAACAAGTTTGAGTCGTAAACTTATTCATTAAGCAAAATCAAGAAGGAAATGCTGAGCCTACCTGAAGGATTCTGACTAAATGCTTTCTCTCCACCCCTCCCCCAAGAAAGGGTTCCAATTTATTTGCAATCAGAACAGGCAGGAATAAGTGTAAGTTCGTCAGAACTTATTCTAATTGCCAACAAAAATATTTATAACAACACCTCAATTTGAATTGCTTATGATCAGCTTGGCATTACTTTGTTACTTGATGTACTTGAAAGCAATGAAATATGCATTTTCTAATTTTCTCTTACTCCTTTGGATTAATTCAAATGAACAAAGTGAAGCTTTTAATTTTGTTATCTTAACTTGGTCATCTATTGATCATGGGTCAAAATTATTCACGAAAGCGGTGCATTTTTGAGATTTGTAAGTCAGCCAGGAAGAGAACAAATCCTTTCTGCTGGGACTGGGGACATCTTTGTGGCACAAACTTATCTAATCTATATTTCATACAGCCCTTGGATTACATGGATAAACCAAGATTTTGCTGATGAGTTGTAATCACTTCACTTGTATTTCCTTATACCTAGCATGACTCCTGGCTTTGAAGGGACAATTACATTTAAAATATGCATTTCCTTGTTTAGCCAGGATATTAGGCATTGTCACAAGTCCAACCCCCCAAAATGGAATAAGGTAAAAAGCCCATCAAATTCTCAGCCAGCTGCAGCTGGAATACTCACACCACTTCCACACATTCCATGCAGTCAACCAACAGACAGAAAACTGGGACTGATTAGCTTCTACTTCTCTTGAACCTGCAAGCACCAATCAAGACCCACTAAAAATCCCTCATTAGCCAGTATGCCACAAAAACACCACTCTGGATAATCCCCTCCAAGCCATAATAAAAGAAGTTGTAACTTAAGTCCCCTGGGCATTGAATCATTCAGCTTGACTTGCTCTGTTTTAGAGTTGAATACAAAATTCTTTCTCTACTGGTTATGTATCTCATACAGGGATCTGGAGATCGAACTCCCCTGCTTGCAAGCTAAATGATGAGTCACATAGGAGGATGTCTCCATCTCACTTCTTCATGTGTGATTCCGTTTTATTTATTTTTGCTTGTTTATAGGCCATACCCAAAGGTACTCAGGATCTGCACTCAGAAATTACTCTTGGCAGGCTTGGGGGATCATATGGGATTCCAGGAATTAAACCACGATTGGCCTGGTACAAGGGAAAATTACCCATTGTGTATAGCTCACCCAGACTTAGTGTCTTAATTCTTTGTTTTAGATGCCAGTCGAGGACAGAATCCCACACTCAGTTTGTAAATATTTCTTCTACCAAGAATAAGCTGTCGATTCCAATTGCAAATAGGTTTTACCCGTTTCTTGGGGTGGGTGGGGTGGGACTAGAGATAAAACATTTAGTCAGAACTCCAGAACTCTCCCTGTGTTGACTTCTTCCTCTGGGAGAAGTAAAATGAAAAATACAAATATTTTTATTTTCCCTTTTTCTCCTTATAGAAGACATATAGGTTTTACTTTAACATCATTGGAGAAAGAACATGAACTATTTGTTTAATATTGTCACAATCTTCTCAACATTTCCTCAGGTTTTATTCAAATCAAACTGTCCCTGAAGAGCTGTCCCTGGGTGTTTCACATTGATACACTGTCTGAAGAAGATCCCTTGGTTTGCTTGTAAGTGTGGACTGGAACAGCACTTGTAAATGATTCCTTCAAGAGCTTTATTTTCAGAGAAGAGGCCCTAGGAGAGGAAGAGCTCTAGACTACAGCAGCCTGCTTTAGCTGTAGTCAGCTGGACTTGAACTCAAACTTAATACAAAGTGTTCCTCCAACTGAAGATTGGCATTAAGAGTCTCAGGATTCCTGCATTCCTCACAAACACAATTCTTGCCAAGTTACTACTGTGCACCTGTGTTATTTTTAGTAAAGTGTTCTTCATGAGCCTGGCCTCCAATCTGTAAGGGCAAAGGCTCTGGTCAATTAAGGATGCTATTTTGTCTACTTAGCAAGCATTTGGTATTCACACTTCCAAATAGACTACCTATGTTAATCATTATCTCTATACGTTTATCTTTTTAATCTTTAGTCTTAAATTCTCCAGTAGTAATTGCCCCTAAACTCAAGCCTTGTTCTGAGGATTGCAGACAAAAGCAAAGTCTTTCCACAGCCATTAAAACAAAGTCCTCACTTTTTTTCATGCTAAACAATGATGTCCAATTAGTGTGATAATAGTTTGCCCCTTATCAGAATAATTGCATTCTTAAATTTATTTTTTCAGATTGGAGGACTCTATGTCTCAGTCATATTATAGAAGAATGAATGCAGATACGTTTCATTCCCCATTCACCTTTCAACTTCAATCTTACTGTAACTGAATCTTCTCAAGACATATGAAGCTAAATTATACATTATTTATCTTTTCAAGCATTTTAGATAAAATCTTAATAAACTAGTTTGAATGATAATGTTACACACTTAAACTAAACTACAGGTAGACTTCATCGATATTGATAGCAGATCCATTTAAATTTTGGAAAAGCAAATATCTTTAATAAATTTGGTGTGATTACATACGTTGATACAATTATTATACAAGTGTATACATATATAAATCTATAGTCAATTATATACATCTCAATATATACCACATGTACTTTTCTGCTCACCTTTTTCTCTTTTGTAAAACAAAGCAGTTTCTCTGTACATGGAGGTGCAATGCTACATCAAGTCCTGAGTAATTTAAATAATCTTAATAAGCTATTGCAAATTCTAGACTTTAAGCTAATGAGCCAGTTGATTCTGTAACAAAAAAGAGAAAATAATGTCTAAAAATATACTGTCAGCTACACGCTTATTTTGTGCTTAGCAGGAAAAGATTGAGAATGCACAGTAGCCACATACAACTGGAAAGATTCTCTCAAAGATTTAAGATTAAACAAATATCCTCTTTGTATGTATTCATAGGCATTTTAATGACATTACCCACATCCAATTTGTTGAGATTGGAAGACTCCAGTCATGATTGAACAGAAAATCCCTTAGCAGGATATGAAATTCTGTGTAAATAACAGTTTAGATATTATACAAAAGTTCTGGTTCAAAGGAGGAGAAAAGAAATACAATAAAAATAATTTAAAATGCTTTTCTTGGGATTGACCCAACCACATGGATGAAATATAAAAAAATCTGAGTGCATTTTGGTGAAAGAAGAAATCAGATGAAAGTCATTTAAGGGAGGTCTGGGAAGTCACCCATTTTGGGAGGTCACAAGTTTTTTGGCTTGGCTCAAAAAACTCAAGAAATCAAGCCACATCCATATTCGCACAGAGGACAGACTCCACTGTGCCATGGGAAGGAAGCACTATGGGAAAAGGCCACGTTCAACTACAATGTAATCATAACAGTTGCTTATCAAAGTTCTCATTAGCAAGTAAAATATCCCAACTGCGAAGTCAGGCACTAGGTCTGAACTGGTGAGGTGGTCCAGGCAAGCTGTCTGAGTCTGCCTGCAAGAGAAGGAGGCAGGCCCAACCCTGGTCTGGAGGCCAGCTTCAACAGGAAGGCACTGCATTGGTAGTTCAGGCATCCCCTTGGTCCTATCCCGTTCCATGGCTGCTGTAGTCAAAGACTCCTTTCTTGAAGAAGGGTGAAAATTCACAAATGGTGTGCTTGGAAAGGGTCAGTCCAACTTTGTTGATGTGAAGGGGAGAGGTCACGGATTGAAGCATCACGTTGAAAAAGTCTCGGAGGTACTTCTAAGGAAGACAGACAATGAAAATAGAGGATCAAATCAGTGTTGGGTCCAGACAAGGAGAGGAGAAGAAATGTCTGGGAATAATTCCCCATCCACTTGGAAAAAGCCATCACTACCATTAGCATTGGCACCCAGGGAATCACCTCCATTTCCTTAGCACCATATGAACAATATTTCCAGGCAAGTACATTTCTCTGGCTCAGCCATATGGCTTTAGGCCTATCTATAGATGATACTCAGAGAAAATCCAACACAGTTCCTGGCACAGAGGTAGGCTTTTTTTCCCCTTAAATTTGTGATAACTGCCTTGTATTTCTTTGCTTTTTTGTCTACTTTGTTTTTTTAAATTGAGTTGCTGTGAGATACACGGTTACAATGTTGTTCATGACTGAGTTTCAGTCAAACAATAACCAACACCCATCCATACACTAATGCACATTTCCAGCCCCCAAGATCCCCACTTCCCTTCCAACCCATAGCCTGCCATTATGGTAGACATTTCTTTTTCTTTTTCTTCTTCTATGTCCATTTTTCCTTTTAGATACAATTTTAATATTGTTACTAAAAGTGTACCATGCGTATCACTTTACTTCCTTTCAACACTCAGTTCTTATCCAGAGAGATCAGTTCCAACTATTATTGTCATAGTGGTCCCCTCTCTGCTTTAACTGCACTCCCCAGAACTTTGTGATAAGTTTTCTACTATGGATCAGTTCTCCTGGCTCTTGTCTCTATTTTCTTCGGATATTACTACCATATTATTTTTTCCATCACACAAATGAGTGTGGTCATTTTATGTCTATCCCTCTTCCTCTAACTCATCTCACTTAGTGTAATACTTTCCATACCTATCCACGTATAAGCAAATTTTATGACTTCATTTTTTCATAATAGCTGCATAGTATTCAATTGTATAGATATACCATTGTTTCTTTATCTACTCATCTGTTCTGAGGCACTTAGGTTATTTCCAGATTCTGGCTATTATGAATAGTACAGTGATGTACATAGTAGTGAAAAATTCCTTTCTTTGCACTGCATTTTTGGGCTCTTAGAGTATATTCTCAGGAGCACTATTTATGGTTTATATGGGAGTTCAATTTCTTGTTTTTTTCTGAGTTGGGTACCTTTTGTTACAAATTAATATCCTACGTAAAAAAAACTTATTTTCCCAACTTACTCATTAAAATAGGATGATTAAAGAAAGGGAGAAAATGGGCTAACATTGTGCTGTCACAGTTAAAGACACACTATCTACTTTAAATATTAAAAAATACTGAGAACAAGAAGGATAGTTCTAAGTACTAATATTTACAAATTCCATGGAAATTTGTATTAACTATACATTTTTATTAAAATTATTATAAACTATGCTCACTCCATTTATATACTGTAAACTGTGTTATATACTATGCTCACTACATTTGCTCTTTTGCAGCTATCAGTTGTCTTATGGCAATGCACAAATAAAATATATTGGAGACTAGATGTGAGATGTTGCAGATGGAATTCCACATGAATGCTGGTGTAACACATTAAAATATTTCAGCACTGTATCCATAAAGAATCTTACCTAGACCAGGATATGAAGAGATTAGGTGGATGTTGCGTTCAAATCAGTGATCATTTCAGTTTGTTTAAAAATAATTCATAACCATGTCACAAACTTTGAAATTAAATGCAAGAATGATAAACTTTGTGCAATTAAAATATTCTTTACATGTTCTACACCTAGACTTGACTGGTTCCAAGGAGATATTCATTACATTTGCAGACATTTTGGATTGTCACTCTGGGAGAGTCAGGATACCTCAAGGGGTGAGAGATGAATATCTTCCAATTCACAGATCAACTCTTACTTCAAGGATTTACTTGGCTTCAAGTAAACCTGCCTAAAAAAATTCAGCTCCATTTTGAATTTCCAATCTAAAATTTATTTCTAAAAAAGGACTTTGCTCCAGGGCCGGAGCAGTGACACAGTGGTAGGGCATTTGCCTTGCACATGGCTGACCTAGGACGGATCACAATTCGATCACCTGGCATCCCATATGCTCCTCCCAAGCCAGGAGGGATTATGAGCACATAGCTAGGAGTAAACCCTGAGGGTCACTGGGTGTGACATCAAAACCAAAAAAAAAAAAAAAAGTACTTTGTTCAAGGTAAATTTATTGTTTTCTTAAGCAAAACTTATAACACACGCACAACTTGAGGAGTGTTGACACATCTATAGCCTATGCAATTATCATCCACAGTAAGACAATTACTACTTGGATGCCTGCAAAAATTTGAAGCTCAGCATAAAGAGTGGTGAATGCTATTAGGGAAATAACTACACTAACAACTAGCATGACAATGTTAAAGAATGAGAGAAGCAGAATGCCTGTTGCGAATACAGGCGGTGGGGGGCATTGGTGGTGGGAATGTTGCATTGGTGAAGGGGGTATCCTGCTTATGACTAAAACCCAACTAAAAACATGCTTGCAATCATGGTGCTTAAATAAAGATTTAAAATATTGCTAATTTTATGTTACTGTTATATTCTGAGGAACTCTTTTTATTATTATTACACCTATTTCCAATGAAGAAAATCATTTACCTCTTTCCTTCCTTCCTTTTAACTCCTGAAGAGACTTATTTAGTATTTAAGAGGTAAAAAAAAGCCTGGTTGCCATTTATTTTATTTTATTATTATCAGAAAATACAATTTAAAATAGCTCAAAGTCCACCTCATTGTCCCTGGGTTCCCTCTAGTCTATCCCATCCTATCTCATTCCCAACACACACACACACACACACACACATACACACACACACACACACACACACACACACACACGGAAACCTCAGTTGTCTTTTTTTGAGAATGTCAAGACCCAAACTCCATCAGTGTATTAATAAATATTGCATACTAAAACCAGTTGACCTGTAGATACAAAATTAACACACTGGCAACCATATTTTCTTTCTTTTTTTTGGTTTTTGGGCCACACCCGGTGACGCTCAGGGGTTACTCCTGGCTATTCGCTCAGAAGTCGCTCCTGGCAGGCACGGGGGGGACCATATGGGGAACTGGGGATGGAACCGCGGTCCTTTCTAGGTTAGCGCAGGAACCTTACCTCCAGCGCCATTGCCTGGCCCCCTGCAACCGTATTTTCAAAGAAAAATGAGGAAACCAAGGAGCTAACCTAGGAGTTCAAGGAAGTCTGCTCACCACAGCTCTAAAATGTGAATTGAATTGAACTGTCCATGATATGACCTTTCAGGAGGTTTCAGGTAGTTCTTGCTATAGGTTCCAGAGGCTACATTAAAGTACATACAGACACACACTACAATCTCACCTTCAAGATGGATTCATCCAAAAATAGAAGGTAATTTAAATCTAGGAACAGATGTTGCATCAACATTTGTCATAATTAGTTCACAAAGCAGAGATCCTTTTTAAGAAACAAATAAAGTTGAAGGGTACAAAGAAGAAAGAAGCAAGCATTAATAATAAAAATGAAAGAAAGAGAGAATATATTGGAAACTTTATCTGAGAAGGTATCACTATGAAAAGAATACAACTTACTAGCTGCCGGTCATAGCTTTTTCTTTAAATTAACTTGTTAATTTTTTTTTTTTTTTGCCTTTGGGTCACATTCAAATGTGTTCACAGGTATTTCCCACAGCAAAGCATGTGTGCAGTCTGTTGAGCATTCATCAATGTTAACTTGATAAAAAAAACTTGAGAGTAAAGTTTGCTTCAACTAATTCTAAATGCTATAGAAGAATTTTTTTCTCTTTGAAAAATATACCCCAACTTAGCAGGATTGAGTATCTCTGGCTGTTTACCTTTATTTTCCCCAGAGAAATGCTATAATTAGGAAGTACTCTCTGCAATGACCTTCAAAGTGCTCTGAAATATATGAGATAAGGTTTTCACAATTGATCTCAGAGCCACATGTTCAAATGACTGTAGGCTGGACAAATTTTTCATGGTCAAAGATGAAATCATAGGACGGAGCTTGGAACTGAAGTTGGGGCCAAATAAAATTCCAGAAAGTTCTAGAGGACATAAACACCATCTCATTCTTCTTTTTAATTCTTGCTTAGCTATTTAGAAAGTATGTACAATGACTTATTTTAATTAGCTAATTTTTTTTGTAATTTAAGTATGCAAAGAGAAAATAGCAGACCTCAGAAGTGTGTTCCTAATGCATTTCCTAAACATTTCTGTGATCAATCTAGATAAAAATAATATCGCATAAGCTGGAATGACAGTACAGTAGGTAGGGCACTACCCTTCCACACAGCAGATCCAGATTTGATCACTGCTGCCACATAAGAACCCCAGAGCCACATAAGTAGTGATGCCTGAAAAGAGTTGGGAGTGGTCCCTCTTAAACACACATATATTCACACACACAAACACATACAATAATACAACATGTCTAACAAAGGTATAATCCCTTGCCACTGATCACTTTGTCCATTTTAAAATTTCTATTAATGGATTACAATAAAAGATACACTGTTGTGTATAATGTGTCGGAGTTTTCACTGATTCACACAATGTTGTGAGATTTATTACTATTTGATACGATTTGATAAGTCGGCATCTGCAGCTACAGGGAATAAAATGAAAAGTCATCTCTGGTCTGATATATTCCAGTTCTAATAGGTATGCAAAATAAGAGCAGAAGTTGAAGTGCACTGAGGGCAGTATTTTTTACCTTTTTATAAAGGATGCTATGGAAATTGATGAGCAGGAGGGCAAAGCATGAAAATGATCTGTGAAATTCAAGGTCCAATTTCTGCTTCCTGTGACATTTTTGCCATTTATAAAGGAATTCTAACCAGGCATGTCTGAATCTTTATCTGTAAGGGGTCACCGGCAGCCTGTAAACACTCCCCCACTGCCAGTGGAGTTGTAATGACATCTTGGCTTGGTTCAATAATCTAAGACAGACCTACTAAGAACTATAATAGGGGCATGAAGGATTTAGTTAAAGTCAAGTGTTTCCCATCTACAGTACCTTCCATGGTCGCCTAAGCACTATCAGAAGTAATCACTGATCACCACTGGGTGTGGTCTATAAAAGAAAGAATAAAAAAAGACCAGTAGTTGCACTTGGGGGCTGCGTACCTTTTCAGCTTTGTCCTCCGCCTTCACTGAAGGATGAAGGTTATTTAAACAAAATTTTCTATGAATTAAGAGTGAAAGTAGGAAAAGGAAACACAAAGAATCTGGAAGGCAACTGTCCAAGTACAAGTAACTGAAGGGAGAAGAAAGGGCCATAAAAAAAAAAAGAAGTCACAGAGACACAAAGGTTCTAACTTGTGGGAGATCAAGACAGGCAGAACAGGGGTAGAGTGGAAGAACTGAAGAGGTTGGAGGATACGGAAACAGATTTATCATGACAAGCAAATGTTAATTATTTTACTTAGGTGGCACCACAGACTTACAAATAAAAGATATGTTCAGATTTATCATGGTTATTTTCTTTTTGCTACTAAGACCTACAGTAAAGTAGATGGTTTCTCAATACTTGCAGAAAATCAAATTTTGTTAATAGTGAGGACAGATATTTGTAGCAATGCTGCAGACCTAAATTTAATCAAGTGCCTTTCTCTTTTTTTTTTAATTTTATTTACTTATTTTTATTGAGACCAATGTGAATTACAAGTCTTTCACAGTTATATTTAAGGTATATAGTGACAGTAAATTAGGAAAATTCTGACCACCAGGGTACACAGGTGGGAGCCCTTGTCTAGAAGCTATAAATATAAATTTAGAAGAAGAAAAAAATAAAAGAAAAAAAAATAAAAGGGGGCTGATGTGGCAAGTTTTATTTATTTATTTTATTTATTTATTTTTGGATAGGCAAGTAAGTATTGAGGAAATTAGACAGGAAATTCCCTTGGCCTAAGAGATAGAGTGTCTTCTCCACCCTTAAAGCATACTGTCATGAGACTGACTACAGGTTCTATGTTCACTGTCAAACTCCAAGGTCTGGAAACTGCCTTTCTCCCATATACTTTCTCCCATATTCTGTAAAGTCAATCACAGATTTCTGAGCAGGAGGGAGTAATAGAAAATGAGGCCCCATAGGTCTTTTCTAAAAGGAAATATTGAACTAGTACGTACCTATAAAACTCCTCTTAAAACAATGGTCAAATTCCACAGGTCATTCTGAACTTTAAAATGGGAAGTTCTGCAGGCCAGAGCGGTAGCACTAGGAGTAAGGTGTCTGTCTTGCCTGCATTAGCCTAGGACAGTCTGTGGTTCAATTTCCCTGCGTCCCATATGATCCCCCAAGCCAGGAGTGATTTCTAAGTACATAGCCAGGAGAAACTCCTGAGGTCACTGAGTGTGGCCCAAAAACCAAAGAAAGAAAAGAAAAGAAAAAACAAAGGGAAGTTCTGACAATTCCTTTTTTTTAAATTTTGCTCATATTTATTTTCATTCATTCTTTTTTTTTTTTTTTTTTTTTTTTGGTTTTTGGGTCACACCCGGCAGTGCTCAGGGGTTACTCCTGGCTCCATGCTCAGAAATTGCTGCTGGCAGGCACAGGGGACCATATGGGGCACCAGGATTCGAACCAATGATCTTTTGCATGAAAGGCAAACACCTTACCTCCATGCTATCTCCCGGGCCCCTCATTCTTTATTAATTTTTTTTAAATATTTAAACACCGTGATTACAAATATGACTGTAGTTGGTTTTAGTCACAAAAAGAACACCCCCCCCCTTCAACAGTGCAATATTCCCACCACCAATTCACCCCATATCCTCCACCTACACCCCCTGCCTGTATTTGACACAGGCTTTCTACTTCTCTCACTAACATTGTCATGGTAATTGTTAACTGCACTTACCTCTCCTTGAGATGAGCTTCATATCATGAGCTGGACCTTCTGGCCCTCATCTCTGGGCATTATTACAATAATGCCTTTTATTTTTCTTAAAACCCATAGATAAGTGAGGCTATTCTGTGTCTCTCTCTCCCTCTGACTTATTTCACTCAGCATAATAGTTTCCATGTCCATCCATGTATAGGAAGATTTCATGACTTCATCTCTCCTGATGGCTACATAATATTTCATTGTGTATATGTACCACAGTTTCTTTATCCATTCGTCTGTTGAAGGGCATTTGATTGTTTCCAGAGTCTGGCTATTGTAAATAGCACTTCAATGAAATAGGTGTGAGGAAGGGATTTGACAATTCCCATTTAAACCATTGTATTTTTACATGCAGTTATTCTAAATACCACATATAAGTGATATCCTGTATTTATCCTTCTGGATTGTTATCATTTAGCATATCTTCCAGTTCCATCCATGTTTTAGCAAATTGGGTGATTGCATCATTCCTTAAAATTATGTAGTATTCTGTTGTATATCTGTACCACATCTTTATAATCTACTTGTCTGTTGTTAAACATCTAGGTTGATCCCCATTCTTAGCTACTGTATTGATTGATGCAATGAATAGTGGTGTGCATACTTCCTTTTGGATCTGTGTTTTTCTGTCCTGAGGATAGATACCCATAAATGTGATTGTTGGGTTATATGGCAGATCAATTACTAGTTTACTGAGAACTCTCCATACTGTCTTCTTTAGATGTTGGAACCGGCAGCATTCTAACCAGCAGTGGCAGTCTGGAGGGTAGGTAGTGGTGGCATGGGATGGACTCTGGGAACATTGGTGGAGAGAAGTTAACACTGATGGTGGGATTGGTCCTGAAATGTATGTCTGAAACCTAACTATAAAAAACTTTGTAATGGGGCCCGGAGAGATAGCATGGAGGTAAGGCGTTTGCCTTTCATGCAGAAGGTCATTGGTTCGAATCCTGGAGTCCCATATGGTTCCCTGTGCTTGCCAGAGGCAATTTCTGAGCATTGAGCCAGGAATAACCCCTGAGCACTGCCGGTGTGACCCAAAAACCAAAAAAAAAAAAAAAAAAAAAAACCCAAAAAAACTTTTGTAAATCACAATGGTTTAAATAAAAATAAGAAATAAATGAAATGAATAACAAAAAAAATATAGAAGTTCCAGTGAGAGCAGAGGAAGAGTAAGAAACCTAGAGACTACATAGGTACCTACTTTCTGGACATCTGACTTCTAAACTGTTATTTTATTTTTGAAAAACACTATATTCTGCTCAAATTCTTCTAACTAATGAGGATTTTTTATTTAACTGTGTCAACGGGCACATACCAGGGAGATTAATTCCTGACTATTATTGAGAGGTTATTTCTCAAGGATTTCAAATGTTCCACATTAAAAAAAAAACTTATATTGCTCAATTATAATGACATTATTTAAGAATCTATTACATGTCTTACAGATAAAGACACAGAGCTTCAAATTCCTGAAATTATATTTCAATAGACACAGAATAAGAGCAACAACTAGAAATTGGACAAGATTGTCTAACTCCTGGGGGCTGATCTTCAGCTCGCACTATGGTCCAGAGTCACCCTATCCATACCTCCTGATCAATCTGGGCATCTCCAGGCTATACACACACCATCTGGGTGTGATGGGGCCCTGGGTTCTCCAGAGCAAAAGTTCACAGCAGCAGAGGAAAGGACCTCTTTCTTGTAATACAAACTTTTACATGGAGTCTAAGAGCTATGCTTCAGCTTCCACATCTAAGTGATTATCATGTCTGAGTCTCAAGTTAGCCTCCCAGGAAAGACTTCTACATTCTGATGAGAAGAAACCTTTCCCTTCTTTGAAGTTTGGGTTCTCTGGCTGTTTTAGGGCAGAGGAATGAGAAATATATTTTTAATTCTTTGTCTTATCCTGGCATGAGCATCTCACAACTGAAGAGCTAAAGTGTCATGTCATCCAGAGTCCACTAAAGCCAAAGGTCCTCTAGTAGTGTTTCTCAACCTCTTCTCAACTGCCCCCCCCCCAGGTAACATTTCCATTTCCTTCACTTCCCAGAGTGACCCAATAGTCTCCTACCATGTTCCCTCACTTATGAGAGGTCAACCAGAGCCCCCTTGACATAGCCAAGGTCCTGCTTTCTATCTCAGATTGCTGAGTTTTGTTAGAGAGCATTTTTAAGAGTGTGATAAAGTCAAGAGAATTCTGTAAAAGGGTAGATTTATACCCTGAGGACTGATGAGCTATTTGCTCAATGGCAACTGTCAGTTTCTGATTCAATCCAGTGAACTGACAATAACCTCCCTGGGTGCTGGCAGGTGGCCTTATCAGTCAGCTATCTGAAGAGACCCAACCTTTATTTACATCATATTCTGGCTCCTTGGTCTGTCCTTGGATCAAAGTGTCTCCTAAAGCATTCCTATCCTAGAAAAAGGTCTGTCCAGAAAGGATGATTGAGCAGTATTTCAACAGGTCAGTGCATTCCAGTTCCTCAGCCCCATCATGTCAACCTTGAACACTTGTGTTTCAAACTCCGAGTTACACCTTAGATAGTCAATCTTCAAAATCCCAACACTATTTCAAAGTACAAAGACTAAATTACATTAAAAATTCGAACCAAATAGTGGGTCATATTAATTTATGATGCAATTATAAGTTCTGAAAGCTAACACATATCCCTTTCAGCAACAGACAGGTAATTTACTGGAATTTAATCCAATATTTTAAAGCTGTAGTCTGGTGGTTTGATCAAGATACTGCATCAGGGGCTGGAGAGATAGCATGAAGGCAGGGTGTTTGGTTTGCACGTAGAAGGATGGTGGTTCAACTCCTGGCATCTCATATGGTCCCTGGAGCCTGGCAGGAGCGATTTCTGAGCGTAGAGCTAGGAGTGGCCCCGGTGTAACCCGAAAAGCAAAGAAAAAAAAAAAGATACTGCATCAAAGAAAGAAAGCTAAGAAAATACAGGGACCAAGGAGAAGGACTAGAGTGTCCCTGTAGAAGGTGTGGGTCAAAATCTTAATACCATGTGGTTTCCCGTGAGCACCTCCAGGAGACACTCTTGAGCTCATAGGAGAAAGTAGCTCCTGAACACCTCTGGATATCGTGTCTCTCAACCCCAAATATTTTAAAAATATAAAGGTTGCTATATGGTATTTCATTTTAGATATTCTCCATGAAACTCATCGCATCTATTATACAATTTAAGTCTGAGCTCTGTCTGAAAAAGTGCTTTGACATTACTGAAAACAATCTGAACAGAAGCTGCTTTTCAACAGCTTTGCTGGGAATTCTTATAGAATGGAGACATTCTGGATGAAATGCTAATCTGCTTAGTGACCATGTGTTATATAAAGCTCACCCAGATACAAATGCTTAAAGAGTATTGCAGGGCATGAAGTGGCATGACCTCCCCATTTTTATTACATTTGGAGGTCAGACCTTCTCAGCACTGATTCTTGAAAGGATATGCTTGAGATCAAGGAGAGAGAAAAGGGGAGAGGGAGGAGGGGGAGAAAGAATGAGAGACCAAGGGAGACAGGAGAAAGGGGGGGGGAGGGAGAGGGGGAGAGAGAGGAGAGAGATCTAAGTTCAGTGAAGAGCAAGATCAAAGGAGAAATGCTACTTTTCATTGGATTGTACATGAGGAATTTAAGAATTATGAATCAGTATTAGGATCTGTGGGTACGCTGTGTAATATGTTTTCCCATTGATGAGGAGAACAGGAACATATGGTTTTGATTATTATGAGGAAAAGAAGATCTTAAGAGAAAGAGATGTCTGGTCAATCTCAACAGACCAGAATGTGATAAAATGGAAGCGTCTTCAAACTCAGAGAAAGGTCAGAGGGGCCCAGTGTAATTCTCAAGATGCCAGTCTTTGAGCAAGAACCATTTCATGTAAAACAGGGGTCTCAAACTCAATTTACCTGCAGACCATAGAAGGCAAAGTTGGGGTGATCCTTGAATGCAAAGTCAGTAGTAAGCCTTGAACATTGGGGGGTGTGACCCAAACAACTAAAACAAAACAAAACTAAAAAAGGTTCCTCTAGGGCAGGGCCACAAAATGTTGTATGGTGGGCCGTTTGTGGCCTGTGGGCCACGAGTTTGAGACCCCTGAAAAATGTAAATGAAGTCCCTCTTTTTAGGGTTTGAGAATAGTTATGTATGCTCTCAATCATGAACAACTTTATATTTGTGAAAAATAAAACACAACTGTATTATGAATAACCTTATAAACATGGTATTTAAGTAATAAAAAATGTGATAAAGTTACATCCAATTTCCCATTGTGATGTATTACAAGGGAAGACATAGTGGCAGTTTAAAGACAATGCTTGGTCCAATAAAACTTAGAGGTTTCATTTGTAGCACCTGAAAAGAATTCGTTACTTGATGGGTTCTGAAGTTAAATAAGTTTAGGATGAAGACAGATGGGCTGAGCTTTATATATATCTGAGTGAAGTCTGGTCAACATTGCCCATATGCTGTGATTTGACCCAGTGAGGTTCAGCATTATTTATCCCCATCAAGTCTTCCCAGTTCTGTACTCCTACCAAATCTAGTCTCAACTGCTGTCATCTGTAAAATTATAGACACCTGTAAAATCAGTTTTTACTTTTTCCTTTCACCTTAATTAACAAATGCATCCTTAATTACATTAACCCTGCCCCTTAAGTGATTTATTTAAATTCTGGCTAATAAAAACAGCTCAGGGGACAGGCAGAGGTAGAACAGAATAGCATGCAGAACAGCAAAAACAGTATGAGAGAACAGCATAAAGAAGCAGAGCAAGAGTATGAAGAAGACAGCTAGATCCTAAAGGCTGCTCAAACCTGTGACCCCACCCCCCTTTTATTGCATCTTCTCTTGTGACACAGCTTATTTCTTTCTCATGTGACACCTCTTGCTGCCAACCCATCCATCCCAGGGTCTGCACTAACACGAACAAGGCAAATACCATGAACTGCAGGAGGCTAGAAGCAGGCAGCAGGCAGCAGGCATCACCCAGGGGAAACTAACCAGCCGAAAAGTTTCCCACAGATAAACATCACTCTCTATTTTGGTCTCCCTTTTCTGGATCAAATATTCTGGTTATATACTTCCCTGAGTATTCTGCACAAAAATGAAATTAGGAATTTGACTTGTCTCTGCTAAGTTAACCATAGGAAGGAACCTGCCAGGCACATGTTGATATGACAGACACATGTACATGCCCTCACAAGGAGACTGGAGTCATCCATACCATATTCCTATTATTTAGAATCATTCTTATTCATATTTTGTTCCCAACTTCTAATTTCTATTATATTTTAAGGTTTATCCTTTGATAATTCCTCTTATTTCAGACTTCCTTCATAGAGAAGGAACATTATATAGAAATTCATAGAGAACTTTCTACATATGAGCAGAGCTGAATGGTTAGTAATCTAATTCAGTTCCTGCTTTGACTTGTAGGACTAACAGAGAAAAATAAGCAGTAAAGTGCACCTAACAAAAGGTAAGAATGAGATACTTTTTGTACTACCAAGCATCTAGGAAAGACTTTCAGCCTAGTTCTGGAAACAGGTGACATTTATGTCAAGACCTGTGGGGTAAATAAAATCAAGGTGTTTAAGAATTAGAAGGATACAGAACAAAGATAAAGAAAGAAGCTGTTCCAGACCTAAAGACTAACTGAAGAGGCAGTTTGGGGTACCACCAACAACCTAGCATTATTGTGCCATTTGAAAGGGCTGTTATGTGCAGAGGACACACTCCTGAAATGTGTGGATTATCCTGGATAATCACTGGATTATCACTGAATAAGTGGTCCACAAGCATTTTCATTTTAGTTCCTACATTCTACTGACTATATCTCTTCTCTCCAACCTGCCAAACATTCTCAGTAGAGCCTGGTACTTGTTTCAGCATAGAGGTAATTTGTGAGCGAGGTCATGTTTCCCTAACAGAACCACAGAACCCCATCATTAGTGGATACATGATCAGAATATAGGATGAGTGCCCTGGACAAATTCAGCTTGGAAAAGATGAACCATTCAGCTGAATCCTTCCTCAGTGTCACACAAGATCCAAAAAGCAATAAAAAAGCAGTTGCTTCAATGCTGTTTCTACACTGCAGTTTGTGTAGATTAAGCTACATTACAATGTGAGCCACTGGAGGTATGTACCAGAATTAACATGTAAAAGCACTAAATTTTGGGGTAGTTTATAACATAGCAAAAGATAATATAAACACAAATGGTGAGTATAAAGTAAAAATATGAGGGAATAAATCAGTCAAAGCAGGACAGAAATGTTTTCTTCAGTTTCCACTTATAATTTATAACAAGCCATAAGTTACATCTCTCCTATTCATGCCAGTCTCTTACAACCGTTTTATTTTAAACATTTCTAATGAAAAACTCTTATCTTTGAATGAACTTTTCTACCTATTCTAGGTTTTATAGCAAATATTTGAAATAAGTAGTTATCACTTGAATTATGGCATTTGTTTTTTGATGTTATGGAGGATTTTAAGAGTTCCCAGTTAAAATTCATCAGGGTGATATGTTAGTCAGTGATTACAGAATCAGAACTATTCATTATAGCTGCACAGAGAATATCTTTATGAGTTTAATGACATAAGCATATTGTATTGAATTATTATGCTACTCTATCAATTGGACTCATAAATTTAATATATTCAGTCTGGTTCACATACATATATCCTAATAAAGTCCACTAAGCTTTAAAAATTTATAAGGGATGTGCATTTAATGTCTATGTGATGTTTGATTTGTACAGGTTGATTCTCTTGCTTGGCAGATTAAATAGCTTTAAAGATCATAATGATAAAACCTAGAGAACACAATCCAGAAAACCCTCAACATTTTCATAGGCTGTGAAGTTGGTTGATATCTCAGGAAAAAAGTCAAGACTATTTCAGTAATTACAGGTCTTGGGAAGAAGAAAGGAAGTGAGTTAATGATATACTTGTAAGAGAAAATTAACAAGTACCAACTGCGGCTGATTGAGCAAGTGACTTCCAAGCAGTACAGTGAGGCTCCCCTGTCTATGGGTTGAAGCCAAGAAATGGGAAGAAATTTAGGAAGAGCTCAGTTGTCAGTGTTCACCTTTGCTTTTTGCTTCCTGATACTTTGGGACCATATAAAAATTGATAACAGGTTTAAACACTGGTGCTGAGTGACTCCTCTTATTCAGCATGAAAGAAGATTGAGGGAGACTACGAGGCACACCTTGGCTCTTTGGCCTATATAGCACAGACAGCCGGGTCCCCAGGCATACAGTCTTGTGTACCACTATGCTGAGCAGGCAGGAACTGACAACACAGGGATTTAAAGAATCACTGAATACCTTTGCACCTCAGATTCCTCATCTATTTAAATTTTCTTCTACAGGGTTAGAAAATTAAATGATATGCTATCTATAAATTTCTAAGAGTAAATCCGTTTATAGTGCATTCAGAAGTTAGGTTTTTTTTTTTCATACAGCTTTCTTCTCATGGAGTTAAAAGGCAAATGATAATGTTCATGTCTTCCGATTTCTTAATTTATTTTTTCATGAGGTAAGATTGGTTTACAAGAGTATAAATTTTATGTTTTATGCTATAATGTTTCTATATTTATTTTATGAGGGTTTCAGATGGAAGTGAATATATTTAACTTGAGTATTTTGTCCTTCAAAATAAAGTAAAAGATATTTCTCCCTTCAAGTCATCTAATATAAGAGCCTTTATTTCAATGTTTGTTTAAAAGACAGATTAAAAAGACTTCAATATGGGCAATTATAGTAGAGCTTAGTTAAAAAAAATCTAATACTAGATTAATTTATTATTCGCCCAAAGTTCATGAAGGACATCTTTTGGCTATGGAAATTCTATAAAATGCCATCTGGGGAAAAGAAAACTTGTTTCTAAGCCTATAATTCCTTTCTGTACTGAGGTCTCTAACATTCTGAGATTGACTGGCTGTTCCCAATGACCAGCTTGATTGGCAGACTTTCAAATGAAAAGCTTGCTGTGTGGTAGGGATCTGCTGGCTAGAATGTATTTAAATTCAATTTCGAAGAAGCAGGTTCACAAACCTCTGAGAATCACGGGATTGTTGCACATCAATTCCTGGCACCCCCAATCTTTCCTTTAAGTTGAATTCAGAGCTGTTTGTTGTGTGGTGCTCCAGGAAGATAGAATAACAGTATTTTTCCTTTTCTCTCAAGTATGGCCATGTGATAGAAGATAATGATCCCTTCTCTTAAATGCTTGCTCTCAGATAGTTTGTGTGATGGTGACAGTTTTTCTTTATCTGACCTTGAACTGGACTGCCACTGAATAATACTAAGACTTAGAATCCCAAGGAAGAGGGTAAGCTCCCATCACTCTAGGAGGGAAGACCAGCTACCCTTTGTATTTTGTTTTCTGGACTAAGGCCGGCTGATGATCCCTATTGTGAAAATTTGCCTTGAAGATTATCTTCCACCTTGTGCAATAGTTAATAGTGTCAAAACTGACCTCAGCCCTGGGGGAAAGCCACGGTCATTCCCCAAGTGTAATGAGGACTATGGCCTCGAGTGGTGGGATCTAACACCCCATCCCTGAGAGGATTATCTGGGATTTGAATTATCTGCACCAATGAGTCTGTTCACTGGGGATAATGAAAGAGGCAGGTATGTGTCAGAGAAGGTGAAGGTGACAAGAAATGCCTGATCTAAACTTTGCTAAGGCCAGATCTTCAATTTTTAAAAAGGAGGAGCACATGGTATATTTTACAAAAAAAAGATGAAAATGAGAAGCTCCTTAACTCAACATATCTCCAACTCAGTTAACATAGGCACTAACTATACATTCAACATAGCACCTTTCTTGTAAAAGCAACATGATAATTGTGATGAATGCCTATTTAGTTATCTTAATAAGTTTTGCTAAATGATGAGAAGGATGAGGTTTTTTTTCTCCTTAGACCTTCATTTTATAGCAACATTTCATTGACTGGCTTTTCTCCCTCCTAAGCAAGGATCATTTATTCAAGTTATACTATAGAGAAGGAAGTCTAGACAAATCATCATTTCTGTTTCAAAGGCAAACATTAGAAATTCTTAAAACCACCCTGGCCATCTTTTAAAATCGGCAACACTGCTGCAGCAGAGAGGTGAAAAATGCTGCTGATTAGGCATCTGATTAAACATGTGCTTTCCTGGACACTGGTGTCGGGCTGTATTAAACACCAAATGAACCCTAGAGCTTGCAAACGTCTATCAATCATCAAAACTTTTAGCGCAAGTGACTGTTTTCAGCTGAAAGGTTGTGTGTGAAAGAAGTGAGGGAAAATTAAAAATAAGTGGTCAAATGTGGACTAGAAGATCAAAGGGAAATCTCACTAACTAAGGACTGTTGGGGAAAGCAATGTAACCACTTAGTATAACAGAGGAATAGATTATTTTGGGCTAACGTGACATTAAGTTTCAGATGTGAGGCAAGTGCCTTTCAAGGTAATAAATGTCAGTTTATGTTGACTGAACCACTGAATACCCCAGACTTCCAAATAGGAATCTAAAAATAAGTATCAATTTTGGAACTGAAAGACACTCGTTACAAATGGAAAAAAGGGAAAGATAAAAGTTGAATAGCAACAATATAGACCAAGAAGCTTAAATGCATTGGTCTCTGAAGATAGTCAAATTTTCTTGAAGTTCGTGGTGCTTATCCATTGAACTCTGAAATAAACGTTATACGATCTATCGGGGTTAAAAAATTCCATTGAGAAAATGGCAGTGACTTCATCTGCTACCATATTCAACTTTGATTAGTACATGCTTTCTTGATTTCAGTATCAGTTTCTTAAATTTAGTTATAGAAATACGAAACAGGTGATCTCAATTAGAAAACAGATTAGATAAAAAATTTTAGTTGCCTGAAGTGAATATTATATATGTAAATGTAAACACACTGCAGTAAGTTGCTAGGAATAAATTCAGCTAAAAATGGATAGGAGCTTTAAACAGGCAAATGAGATAAAAAGTGGAGGAACTAGAAGAAACCAAAGTTCTTCCTTATTTCCACTAAATATGACCTCAAAGGGCTGTACTATGTGCTATGATTAACATTATGAATCATAAGTAACACATACAAAGAGAAAAGATTTGGCAAGGAAGGGGAAAAGAGTTGAATTCCAAAATAAAGATGCAGTTTATCAAGAAAGAAAAGACTCACTGAAAAAGACCACCTTTGATACAAGAAACACCTCTGATACAAGAAAAGTTCAACTTATTTGGGAGACACATTTGAGTAGGTGGAATTAAGAGGATTGAACCATCTTTAAGAAAGCCTGGAACAAATTAATCAGCACATTTCAAAAAATGAAGGAAGATCTCCATATGTTGACAGAAATTGTGAACATGTAATAAGAGGGTGTTAAAATCCAGAGATGCTCAGGCAGAATTCTGAATCTTTTGAACTAGCAACAAAAGAAACAAATAAGAAGAATAAAATCCAGAGATGCTCAGGCAGAATTCTGAATCTTTTGAACTAGCAACAAAAGAAACAAATAAGAAGAAAGGGGACTGACTGGCATCAATGGAAAGAATAAAATAGACATTTTTAGGCAGTATAAACCTAGGTGTTCAATTTTATTCCAATGAAAAATATGAGAAAGTAACTTCTACGTAGAATTTAACACAAGAGTAGAAAGAATATGGGGCACATCAGAGAACTAGTTCTCATAAAATCTGTAGAGGAGAGACAGGGTGGAAAAGAGACCTGAGAAACGGAAGAAAACAAGAAGGGGACCCAGTCAGGAGGCTGAACACAAAGAGGAGTCTGGAAACCGACAATGAAACTTCTGGGAGGGAATCAAGAAATCTCTCACAAATAAAGAACATGCAAGAGGTAAAGTCCATACAGTTAACAGCACTGAAACTGATGAACTGCTCACCAAAGTAGAACTGTTGAAGCTCAGAATATGAGGAGGTAAAGGCCTAAAACTTTTGGTAGGGAAGAAGAAAAGATCCTGTCATTTACAAAGGATGAGGCACCAAAACAGCTTTGAATGGCTCAATAGGAGTACAGGAATCAGAAGATATTGAGCAATTCTTCTGATATAATGAAAGAAAATTATTTCAAACTAGTATATTATATTCCACCAGTGCATTGATGAACAACTCGAGTTTCTCAAGGGGTCTTTTGAAATTTATGTTTTCTATGCCCTTTCTAGGAAACTTCTAGAGATCTTGTCTCATGCTGGTGTTTTGGATGCTTTCACCAGAGATTCATACACCCAACCAAGCATTTGAAGTTGAATTATGGTGACTACACAAGCAACAGCAAGCCAGCATGCTGCTCTAATGTCTTTGTGCTGTCCTCATACAAAGTTAGCAGGAAAATGTCAGGTGACCCCACAAGTCTGTTCTAGAAGAATAGTAGAGTGGGGTGTGCAAGTTAGAGAGTCACCAGCTACAGTGGGTTGTCAATAGACAACACTTCACATCAAACAAAAATGAATACAGGAGGAATCATACCAAATAAGAAAATCTCTGAAACTTTAGAAGAAATATCAAAAGGTACTGAGAAGGCTGCTAATGTGTCTTTCTTTGAGTCCTGCCAGAGTATCAGCTTTGTGTTCAGCCTAACAGGCCCAAGTTTCTCATTAAGTGAACAGAAATATGTACAATTATAAAATACTTTTTACTTTATAAAAATAATTTCTTTGTGTTGATTTGATTCCTTTTCAAGAGAATTATTTTATATATAGTCAATATTGGCACAGAGTTAATTTGTTTTTTTAACATTTTCTAATGGTGGTGTGCTTCGTGAATTTTTTTTCATGAAAAATAGTCTGCCTTTGCACAAAAAGGTTGAAAAATACTGCCCTAGTTGGTGTTGACCCAATCAACTTAAAGGTCAAGACTTCCTGCTTCCAGTCCTATATAACCTGGCTTATAACCCCTGGGTGGGGTTGCCTCCTGTAGGAGGTGGCCCTGATCAGTTTATTGGTTGATGGAATAAAGATTTGCTTTGCTTTATTTGAATTGTATGGTCTTGTCCTTTGACTCCGGACCCTAACAAAGAATAGTAACCTCACAGCTGTTTAACATGTTCAGGCATGTTAATGCTCAGGCATCATTTCATTTAGCCTCTTGAAAGTAACATAAAGAAGCGGGGCCCGGGAGATAGCATGGAGGTAAGGCGTTTGCCTTTCATGCAAAAGGTCATCGGTTCGAATCCCAGTGCCCCATATGGTCCCCTGTGCCTGCCAGGAGCAATTTCTGAGCATGGAGCCAGGAGTAACCACTGAGCACCGCCGGGTGTGACCCCAAAAAACCAAAAAAAAAAAGTAACATAAAGAAGCAAAGAACGTTCTATCCCAAACTAGCATCAGAGCAAGCACGGTCCCAAGTCTTGCAATCTTGGGCTGCGCTGATCTACTGCTTTGGGCTGCGCTGCTCTTGCTTTGATGCTATTTCTGTAAACACTCTTGTAAACACTATTTCTGTAAACACAACACTCTTGGCTAAGTTTTAGTTAAGCTTTGAGACGGGAGAGAGAGTACAGGATGTAAAGTGCTTGCTGGTTCTCCTTTGATTCCACAGTAGTGCATATGATTCTGAGAGCCCCTAGGCTCTCATCACCCTTAGGCTCTAGCCCCATTCCTCCAAAAACTATTGTTAAACTTTAAATTCCTTGACAATAAACATGAAAGCTGAGGAGGTAACAGGTATTATGTAAAGTAATATAATGATAGTTGCATTTTAACAGAAAACTTCTATAATGGTTAAATTTTCTATCACCTCCTTAAGTTGCAGGATACTGAGTCAAGCATTATTTTGGTCAATAAGTGAATTTTTTTTGATGAAATTAGCATCTGAGTGAAAATAAACTCAATAGATTACTCTATTGGAATAGTAGGCAGGCATGCACACAAACATACACTCTATTGCATCTATTCTCTGGGAGGGTAATAGCTAATCAATCTAGTGATTAAAATTAAATTCCAAGTAGTGAATTGGTAAATAAGAAAAGTATTGGGCTATATATATAAGACACTTACCTTGCACAAAGTAGACCTAATTTTGATCCTCAAAACCCCAAATGGTTCTACCAGGAGTGATCCCTAAGGGATCAGAAGAAAGCCTTGAGCACAACCAGGTATGGTTCAACAACAATAACTATTTCCTTATAAAGGGCTGAATGCAGAAATGCAAGATTCATAGATATGCTTAATGCCATTTTTCTTCAGTATACATATCTTGTCTAGGATGTTGAGCAACCAATTACATCACTATCCCCAGCTCTCATCAATGAACTGACCAGTCCCACTGATTTTGTCTTGTGTATCTAATCCATCCACTTTCCTCATCCCAATTATGATATCCTTCTTCAGGCCACATGCAAATCTTACCCAAAGGAAGCACTAGAACTCTTTCCCCTTGCCTCAACCTCTACCCCCACCTCCCACACTACTATCTAGAACAATAATTGTTCATTCTACCAGTTCTCCTTTAAAATCCTTTACATAGCAGATTCCTATATGTGGGTTCTTCCCTAGGACTACCGAATAATAACACTCAGGGACATGCTCTGATACCTTGTCATTTTCAAATAGCTAATATATGTATATATATATATATAATATATATAGTCTAATAATATAGACCTTGTTAACAAGGTCAGTTCAGAGATGGGTCAAACTGATCAGGGAACTATGTCCTGTGAGAATCTCAAAGACAGTGCCTGAGTAGTTATTAGACAGTGGCCTGTATTACTAATGTCTCTGCTCCAACAGGACTATAAACCTTAGCTGACAAAAAAAAATCCACATAATGATGGATGCAAGAAGGACAGGCTCCATCAAGGCATGGAAAGTAATCCAGAGCAGGAATAATGACCATCACAGTCACTGAATTAAAGTAAAGATGATAAGAGAAACCACCATCTATCTCATGATGATAGGAAGAACATTATAGCCTATACTTGTTTTTGAAAAGAAAATGGTCAAAGCTCAACTTGATCAAATCTGTGTATCTAACTATTGGGTTTCAAAGAATGTAGAATCAAAATACACCAAGAGGAAGCTAGTACAAAACACAGAATGTTAGAAAACTGTGGATCAATGATAGAGTTTTACCAATAAACAGAGACAAAATACGAAGGAAAAACACTTATAAATTTGGTTTGTGTGGAGATCTTATATGCATCTGATGTGACCTGAAGTGACTACTCATTTACATAGAGAGATTAACAGGGGGCAGGCGTCTTGTGAATGTAATCCAGATGTGTGTGATAATAGCACCGTAGGTAAATTATCAAAGACAGTCTCACTTTTTCAAGATAGATCATAAACTATTCATAGATACCACAATATGATACTAAATATGTTTTTAAAATGATGATGTGCGTATCTGGGTTTTAGTGGCTAGAAGGAATAAACAAAACAAGACTGGTTGCATACTGATTTATTGTTGAAGTTGAGTGATAGAGGGAAAATGCTCATTAAGTTATTCTTCTAGTTTTGACTTTCCTGTCATAAGACATTAAGTAGAAAAAGGTCTAGGGCTAGGTCATTGATCTCCACATTGTGATATCTCAAAGTTCCTTTACTGCACTGAAGTTTTCAAAGTTGGAAACAGTTTTATAAGCCTCCACTATACATAAATTTACAAATACATCAGACTGTATTTAAGACTGTGTCTGCTTAGACTTAGACCGAGTCTAAGAATTCTTTTACACTTAACACTGACATATTTACTACTCTCAGGAAAAAGCAATTTTACTTTTGATCTTGATATTCACAGAGCTGGATTCCACACTGAAGTCTTATTTTAGAACATTCCATATCCCTCCCATACTATCAAGTTTCTTTTCCCCTTGGTGGACTTAGCCCCAAGATTACAAATAAAGAAAATTAATAAAGAAAAGTCAAAATCAAATTTCTGGTTCGTTTGACTTCATAGGTCACCAAGAGGAACTAACCTCCATATTCCAGTTCAATCTCCCTGCCATATTCTACTTACCCTTTCAGCACACTCTACTAATGAGAATGGATATAATAGACAAATAGCATAAAACAGTGACTGATGTAAGCAACAAGACCATTAGTAGTAATAATAAAAACATTAATAAGAAAACTATTCTTTCTGAAGTCTTTCTTAAATCTCAGTCTGTGTTTGATAATGCCCCTTCATTAACCATTTTGTAGGATCAGCAGAGAGGAGATGGGAAAAAATGCTTAATTATGAAGAGAATTCTAGATAGTTTGCAAATCGGCAAATGAATCATAAATACACACACACCCTTGAGAACTGTGGCCTAAAATTTTTGCACTGGAACTGAAAGGGCTTCAATTATAAAATGACTACATCAAATAATTCAATTGTTGGAAATGTAAGTTTGCAAGTAAAATTAAACTAAGAGCATAATGAGACTTTTTGTTTTGCTTTTGGGTCACACCTGGCAGCACTCAGGGGTTACTCCTTGCTCTACACATAGAAATCGCTCCTGGCAGACTCGGGGGACCATATGGGATGACAGGATTCGAACCACCAACCTTCTGCATGCAAGGTAAATGCCTTACGTCCATGCTATCTCTCTGGCCTCGCATAATGAAACATTTTAAAGAAAAGCAGAAGAGGGGCCGGAGTGATAGCATAGCAGTAGGGCATTTGCCTTGCCCACAGATAATCCAGAACGATTATTCCCAGGTGAGTTCGAATCCCGGCTTCCCATATGGTCCCCTCTGCTTGCCAGGAACGATTTCTGAGCCCAGAGCCAAGAGCGCTGCCAGTTGTGACCCCTCTAATCTCTCAAAATAAGAAGAAAAAAAAAAGAAAGAACAGCAGAAGAGGAGAGGAGAGGGGAGGGGAAGAGACAAGAAAGGAAAGAAGAGTGTGAAGAGGAGGGGAAATGGTGGTGGGAGGGAAGAGGCGAGGAAGAGGGGAGGAGTGAAGTATTTGCTACAGGGGGAAGAAAAGGCAGGACAGAAAGAAAACTGGAGAAATTGTTTGCAAGAAACGTTTACTGGTGAAGAGATGAGTTTTGGACACCGCATGACTGAAACTCAACCATGAACAATTTATTAACAGTTTATCTCATGGTGATTCAATTAAAGAAGCTATCTGAAGAAAAGAAAAGAAAAAGAAGAAAGAAAAGCTAATATGTGTGTTGCAGGAAAGTGATGAGCATTAATGAGAGCAACACAGGCAACTAGTCCTAGCACATAAGGCAACTTGAATGATAGTTTTTATTTTGAAAGTAGGTCTTTCCCTCAAGAAAGCATGATACCTATAACCCTAGGAACCCATTAATGAAAGATAATCACTGGGGTCTGCTGTGGTGCACACCTATGCTGCAGCACTCTGCGACTCACCATATACAATTTGCAAAGAACATCAACACCAATTGGTGAGGCTACTCTGCAGCCACGGAGGGGCAACACAAAGCAGAGAACACATAAATAGGTGCATTATGTAAACCATTACCAACACTAATCTCTATTCTTTACTCTTAGAGATGAGAATTAAAACATTCAACATACATTAGCCTAACATATAATCCAGAGCCAACTCCTACTTTTCCCATAAATCTTTTAATTCAAGACAAACACTACCCTAAATTCTAGGTAACAGCTTCTTGCTGAGATGTGTCATTTTTCCCCTTGATAGATTTTTCTTGACTGCAATGACTCATTCATGGCACACAGTGAAAAAATAGGTATATTTATGGAGCTACTTGACCAAAATATATTGAAATTTGTTTATTTTTTTTCCACATAAGCAGAAGCTCAGTAAACATCAGGTGAGTTGGGACTTATAGTCAATGACCAAGAGACATGAAGAGAAAACAACCAGTTATGAATAAATAGAAATATTGAAGCACTGTATTCACTTATTTTTGCCGTTGCTGCTGTTTTTTGGGGGAGGTGGCCCACCTGATGATACTCAGGGGCTGTACTTGACTTTGTATTCAGACATCACTCCTGGTGATGTGGAAAACTACTTAGGGGTGGTGGTGGAGGTATCTGGAATGGAACTCAGGTCCGTTGTATGCAAGACAAGCACCTTCCTGGCTGTACTTTCTTTCTGGACCCACTTTTGTTTGTTGGTAAGCCTACCTATACCTCGATTCATTTTCACACTGGACAGTTGCTTTACTATGATTAAATAACCCTGAGCCATTTCCACTTTCTATTTAATAGGTAGAAAGGAAGTATTAGAGTAAGAAACTACTATTTTCTTCCAGACAGAGTGCTGCATAAAAACACATCCTTTTAGCGTTTTTGCCCTTAGAAACTGATCTTGCAAGTAGAAGTGACAAGCTGAGATGCTCATTATGAAATACTGAGACACTTTACTGCTGCCGGGGTTGGTGCCCCTTTGTCCTTCCTTTGCTCTTAGAGTGGCTCTTAAGTGTGCCACCAGGCTCTATTACTGTCAACAGAGAAAGGGAGCATTTTTATTACCCTCATTTTACAGATAAGAACATGGAAATAGAGGCATTAAAAAAACTCCAAAGGAGTAAAAGCAGGACTTGACACTGAGATGATTTGCTTTAATAACCTCACTCTTGGCTACCACATTCTTTTTATTGATCTTAATATAGAGACAAAAGTGAGGAAGAAGGTACGACGTGGCTGTGGGCTAATGCTCTAAAATTTTTGTAGATTTTTTTTTACTTCGAAATATGGTTACATTATTCCTGAAAGCTTTAAATTTTAGGAGACTCCACTTTTTTAAAATTTATTGTAGTTAGTCCTCAAAATGATAGGCTATTAAGATGATTAGAAGAAATATTTCCATGTAGGTGATAACCTTCTCTGAAACTATTAACAGAAAAAGTGGCTTTTATTAATCAATGAGAACAAAAAACTCATTCATCTGGGGCAACTTGTGAAGGTTTCCTGATAATTCAGTGAATAATTCAATAAATGTGAATCATATGTGGAATATCATGGGAAATTAAGATTCAATTAGGTGTTGATTCCGCTGCATTCAAATAACTTGAGTACAATAGAGAAGATCTCACGTGTAAATGTCTTTTGATAGAAGAAAATGGGTGACTTAATTCCATTTAATTTTTCTAGCAATTCTTAAGACATTTTGTGAAAGTAGTAATAAATGATGGTCTAAGTATTCGGTTCTTTAGCACTGCAATTAGAGAAGCAGTACATTCTAGTTTCTTAAACTGATCCTTTATGGGCTTGAGTTAAATGTGGAACCAGTAAAAAGTTTCTGAATGTGCAGTTAAATAAACACTTATTCAAAATTAATCACATAGTACCTCTGAGGTATTTCTGGCAGCTCTTGCCCTTGCTTCTTGGAGAAATGAGTATTGAGAGAGCAAAAAGCCAAGTTCTAGAGTCATGTCATTCAACTTGGGATATCTAATGCCAAATTTTTATAAATGCAACTCCACATTAATTTGTTAAAAGTTCAATTTTATACCCATTTAGGTATACGCGGTTCATAGTTATATATTTAAAATCGCAAAAATTCTCTTTAAAATTAAGGAGTCAGAGAGCTTTTTGCATGCTATTGAAACTGGGTTTGATCCCCAGCAATCCAGTGCCAGGAGTGATCATGAGAATAGAGCCAGGAGTAAGCCTGGAGGATAGCTGGGACACATATCAAAAAACAAATACCAAATAAAATAATATTAGTCTTTTATATATATGTATGTATTTAATATAGAATTTGTTTCAACACCGTGACTTACACAGTTCCTCGTAATACAGCTATTTCTGGCATTGAACATTCCAATACTAATCCTATCACCAATATAACATTCTGTCCATCATTATCCCCAGTTTCCAACCTCCCCCAAGGTTCTCCTTAGATGGCACAAATAATTTACTTACTATAGCTAGTTACAACTAAATGGCAATAGAATTAGCAAAAAAAGTTTATTAAAAGAAAATGTGTGAAAACTGTTATAATTTGCAATAGGGTCATTATGTCATTGTCTAGGTTTACTAGGCTGTTTAGAGCTAGTTGAACATTCTGTTATCTGTTTTGTTTGTTGATCTTAGGTAGATTTTATAATAAACTCACAATTAATTTGGTGCATTCCTTTTATTGGCCAATGCCATAGACTCATTTAACCCTTGAAAGAGAAACAAGCTCAACTGCAAACACTCATGGGTACACTGGTCTTATAGCTGAATGCATTGGGAGGCTTCATGAGAGGGGCAGAGTAAGTACCGTGTCTTGAGATTTTATTCTTTAGTAATTTAATATTGCCACAAATAAATCAACAAGGGGACAAGATAGCATCTCTAATGTCTAACAATAAAGCCACAGGCCACTGATATTCAAAACATTTTGAGAATCCAAGTGATTATTTAATAATCCTGAATTATATTTCCTGAAATAAACAAAAACTGAAATTAAGGAAATGATGAAAGACCATTCCCACTGTCCTGGCTGAAAAGAGACAAGGAAAAGGGAGGCCAGTCTTCCACGGCTCCATTTCCTTAGGTCTAGAACTCTGCCTGGCACAGAATAGGGTACACATTAAAGCTGAATAAATAAAAACATACTTAGGTACGAACAATCAGGGATGGAATGATGGCAGTAGTGCTATAAGATGATGTGCCTGTGAAAGAAACATTTCTGTATAGGAAGACCCATTTCTATCTTTTTTTTCTTTATTTAAACATCTTGATTACATATATGATTGTGATTTGGTTTCAGTCATGTAAAGAACACCCCCTTCACCAGTGCAACATTCCCACCACCAATGTCCCAAATCTCCCTCCATCCCACCCTACCCCCACCTGTACTCCAGAAAGACTTTCCAGTTCCCTCATTCATTCACATGATTATGGTAGTTCTCTGTGTAGTTGTTTCTATAACTGCACTCACCACTCTTTGTGGTGAGCTTCAAGAAGTGGGCTGGAAGTTCCAACCCTTCTCTCCATTTCTATCTTAAATCAAAGTTGTTTAACACAACATAGTTGTGGTTGTTGATTTGGTTTAGGGTTTTGAAGGTGTCATGTTTACTTCTTGCTTTCTGTTCTCAGAGATCACTCTTGGTGCTTCTTGGGAGACTGTGTAGTACCACGGATCAAGCCTTAGTTGACTGTGTGTAAGGCAAATGCTTTAACCCTTTTGGTAGCTCTCTGGCGCCCTACATACTGGTTTACTATGAAAGTCACTCTAGAATGGACTGAGGTCAATTAGCTAAGT
>PVKC010000006.1:44649-149718 GCA_004027635.1 Crocidura indochinensis
AAAAAAAAAAAAAAAAAAAAAAAAAAAAAAAAAAAAAAAAAAAAAAAAAAAAAAAAAAAAAAAAAAAAAAAAAAAAAAAAAAAAAAAAAAAAAAAAAAGAGGTAGGCTGAGAAATAGGAGGGAAATTGAGGACATTGGCAGATAGAAGTTTACACTAGTGGTAGGATTGATGTCAGAGAATCATATGCCTAAAACTCAAATATAAAAAACTTGTAAATCACAGTGCCTCAATAAAAATGAAAGAAAGAAGCCTCAGCATATACTATTAGAGATAAGGACAAATATAGATTCAGAGGAAAAGACCAGATAATGTCTCCAAAACTGTAACAAATGCAAAGGGCATGATCTCTCATATCAATAAAAATACTTTCAACCTAAAAAAATGACACAAAGTTGAATATTCTACAACGACTGAGATGTAACAGTCACCACTATATATATGCACTCACTATAAAAAAAACTATTAACAGAACTCAAAGAATAAATTAAAAGTTGAATAGTAATTATTGGAGACTATATCACAACTCTAATTGCAATGGACAGATAAATTGATCATGCAGATAACACATTAGCATGGAAATAATAAAATTAACTCATGTAATTGATGAGATGAAATTAATACAGCTTCTTCCCCAAAGACACAGACATTCTTCTCAAGTGCATATGGAACACTATCAATTCAGATCATACAGTGAATGGAGAACAAGCTTCAACAAATAAATTCACGAAACAGCAAATGCATGAAAGAAAAACGTAGGGAAATATCATGCAACTTTGCTATTATGATAGTGTTATAGCAGAAGTCAACATTGGGAAAAACCACTATCCTGGAGAGATTAAAGAACATGCTCCTAACTTTAATTTAATTTCCGGATTAACAAAGAAATAAATGAGAAATAAAATACCTGGAGAACTGAAACGGAGTATTTTAACAGATTAAGTGGATGAAGTAAAAGAAACATAAACATTCACCTTAATAAGCACAAAAATACTCAAATAACAGACTAATATGATGCTAAAAAACAACAAGAAAATAAGGAATAAAATAACAAAATAAGGAAGGAAACAAAATAGAAATCAAAGTGACAACATAAAAGATCAAGAAAACAAAGAGCTAGTTCTTTGAAAGGATCAATAAAATTAAAAAATCCTTCCTAAGCTTACAAAGAAAAGAAAATAAGCTGAAAAAAAGCAATCAGAACAAAGGAGACATTGCAACTGATACTGCAGATATGCAATGGATTCTAATAAACTATGAACACGTATACACTTACACCACTACAATTTGGACTAAATATGGAATAATTTCCTTCATCCTAGACTGAACTTAGATGAAACAAACAGCTTGAACAGACAAGTACATAAATCAAACGCAGTAATAAAACACCACCTTATGATAAAAGGCCTAGGACCACATGACTTCACCAGTGAATTCTACAAGACTTTCAAAGAACTGAAATCCATTCTCTTCTTCCAAAACGTCCATGAGGGAGCAAGGATCCTTAACAATTCTATAAGGTCAATATCATTCTAATCCCAACTGGAAAAGGATCTCACACAAAACACCTATGGTAATATACTTCTGATAGAAATTCAAAGATCTTCAATAAAATCTTAGAAAAAATGAATTTAATATATAAAAACAGTCAATAATCATGATCAGTCAATAATCATGGAAATTATCTAAGAAATGTATGAAATACAGATATCAATGAATATACCATATTAATAATATAAAATGACAATATATACCAAAATGGATCTGTCAATATTACATATCTATTTAAGATGAATAAAAATCCAAACAAGAGGTGGAAAGATAGTAGCTGACTTTATATACAGTTGACCCTGTACTGATACCCAACACCCTATATGGTCTGTGAGCCTAGCTAAAACTAATCTCAGACAGAGCTAGGAATAGCATCAATTGTGACCCAAACTTCTGTCTTTGCCTCCAAGCCAAAAAAAAGTGCTTTCACTCAATTAATTAGGAACAGGAGTATACTGCACATATCTACATACTTAATTAAATATTATATTATAAACACATAAATATCATCATAAATGATGGAAACTGAAAGCTTTCACCCCTAAGATTTGAAACAAGATGTCTATTTTTATACTTTTAGATTAATTTTGGAAGTGATACTTAGGGCAGATAGGCAAGAAAAAGGTAAGAACAGGAATTCAAATTCTAAAGGAGGAAAAAACTGTTTGCAGATAATATAACAGACACCTAAAATTTAAAGATTCCATACAGATTGCATGCTATAATTAATGGACTCAGTAAAAGGGAGAATGCAAAATATTCAATGAGTTAAAGGAAATTATTACAACAATTAAACTTATAATTGCATAAAAACCAAACTATTTGAGAAAAATACAGGAGTTGAAAGATCTATACACCAAAAACTATAATATTACTATTATAAAGAGAAATCTATAGATACACTCATCTCCTTTAAAATTTCAAACAATTTTTCAAGAAAGAGAAATAACAATTCTAAATTTTGCATGGAAACATAAGAGACAATGAATAGCCAAAAATAATTCTCAGAAGAAAGAACAGGTAGGCATGACAGAACCTGGTTTCAAACTATATTACAAAGTAATGGAAATTAAAGTTGTATGATATTAGAACAAAGACAGAGTCATGAATAGTGAGCCAAGGGAATAAGTAAATTCAGAGATATATAGACATCTAATATGTGGCAAAAAGCCAAAACTATAAAATACATAAAGGAAAGTTTCTTCAACAGAATGGTGCAATGAAAAGCTAGCCTCATGCAAATAAGTGAATCAAGATGACTAACTTCATACGGAAAAATAAATTAGTAAGGGACTTTAAAGCTAAGGGTAGAAACTGAAAAATTAAAGAAGAAAATATAGTAAACACATTCTTGAACTGATATTTAATATTTTTTGTTATTTAAACTTCAAAGGAAAACAAAAGTCAGAAAGAACAAACAGGTTTACATAAAATCAAAACTGACACAGTGAAAAAAAAATTACTATAGAAGTTAAAAGATAAGCTAGCTATTGACTGCATCATATCTGAGAAAGGGATAATAGTGTTCAAAATACTTTGAGAATCCACCAATTGAACATAAAGCAAGTGATCTTATGAAAAAATATCTGAATAGATATTCAAGGAAACATATAAACACATGAAATATTGCCCAAGTACATTATTTGATATCACCTTCTCAAACTAGCAAGAATGGTCTTTATCAAAAACATATGAGAGGCTTCCAGACAATATAGTGATGTTTAATACAGTGATATCTGATTCCCAGTACCACATCGTTCTCCCAGTGTCCCTGGCACAGTGCCTGAGAGGACAGAACTGAAAAGGTGGCCAGGCTAATCCTTGGAACATAAAGGTCCAAGAAAAATCACATACTCAGGCCCTGGTACATACCAGAACTACTGATCCAGTTGGCTATAATTGCTTGTGGCGGTCTCAGGGATTTCTAAGAATGACCTGAGAGGTCACTTTCCCCATCTACTCTCACCCAGCCAAAAGTAAAACCAAAAACAAAAGACTGTAAACAATTTGGTAAGAATGTGGTTATAAAGGAATTCTTTTTTTTCTTTATTTAAACACCTTGATTACATATATGGTTGTGATTAGGTTTCAGTCATGTAAGGAACACCCCCTACACCAGTGCAACATTCCCACCACCAATGTCCCAAATCTCCCTCCCTCCCAACCCACCCCCACCTGTAATCCAGACAGGCTTCCCAGTTCCCTCATTCATTCACATAATTAGGGTAGTTCTCTGTGTAGTTATTTCTATAACTGCACTCACCACTCTTTGTGGTGAGCTTCATGAAGTGAGCTGGAAGTTCCAGTCCTCCTCCCATTATCTCTGAGGATTGGTGCAAAAAATAACTTTTATTTTTCTCAAAACCCATAGATGAGTGAGACTACGCTGTTCTCTCTCACTCCCTCTGACTTGTTTCACTCAGCATGGTAGATTCCATGTACATCCATGTATAGGAAAATTTCATGACTTCATCTCTCCTGACGGCTGCATAATATTCCATTGTGTATATGTACCACAGTTTCTTTACCCATTTGCCTGTTGAAGGGCATCATGGTTGTTTCCAGAGCCTGGCTATTGTGAATAAAGCTGCAATAAATATAGGTGTGAGAAAGGGGTTTTTGTATTGTATCCTTGTGTTCTTAGGGTATATCCCCAGGAGTGGAATAGCTGAGTCGAATGGGAGCTCAATTTCCAGATTTTGGAGAATCCTCCAAATCGCTTTCCATATAGGTTGGACTAGACAGCATTCCCACCAGCAGTGGATAAGAGTTCCTTTCTCTCCACATACACGCCAGCACTGACTATTCTCATTTTTTGTGATGTGCGCCAATCTCTGTGGTGTGAGGTGGTATCTCATCGTTGTTTTGATTTGCATCTCCCTGATGATTAGTGATGAGGAGCATTTTTTCATGTGCCTTTTGGCCATTTGTATTTCTTTTTTTTTTTTTTTATCAAAGTGTCTGTTTATTTCTTCTTCCCATTTTTTGATAGGATTAGATGTTTTTTTCTTGTAAAGTTCTGTCAGTGCCCTGTATATTTTGGATATTAGCCCCTTATTTGATGGGTGTTGGGTGAATAGTTTCTCCCACTTGGTGGGTGACTCCTGTATCCTGGGCACTATTTCTTTTGAGGTGCAGAAGCTTCTCAGTTTAATGTATTCCCATCTGTTTATTTCTGCTTCCACTTGATTGGAAAGTGTAGTTTCCTCCTTGAAGATCCCTTTCATCTCGATGTCATGGAGAGTTTTACCGACGTGTTATTCTATATACCTTATGGTATCAAGTCTGATATCAAGGTCATTAATCCATTTGGATTTTACCTTCATACATGATGTTAACTGGGGGTCTATGTTCGCTTTTTTGAAAGTGGCTAACGAGTTCTGCCAGCACCACCTCCTGAAGTTTTCTCTGCTCCACTTAGGATTTCTTGCTCCTTTGTCAAAAATTAGGTACTTGTATATCTGGGGGACACTGTCTGAGAATTCAAGCCTATTCCACTGATCTGAGGGTCATCTTTATTCCAATACCATGCTGTTTTGATAATTATTGCTTTGCAGTACAATTTAAAGATGGGGAAAGTAATGCCTCCCATTTTCCTCTTCCCTAGGAGTGCTTTAGCTATTCTAGGGTGTCTATTGTTCCAGATGAACTTCATAAGTCTGATCCGCTTCTTTGAAGAATGTCATGAGTACCTTTATAGGAATTTGTATAATGCTTTGGGGAGTATTGCCATTTTAATGATGTTAATCCTGCCAATCCATGAGCAGGGTATGTGTTTCCATTTCCGTGTGTCCTCTCTTATTTCTTGGAGCAGGGCTTTATAGTTTTCTTTGTATAGGTCCTTCACGTCTTTGGTCAAGTTGACTCCAGGATATTTGATTTTGAGTGGTGCTACTGTGAATGGGATTGCCATCTTGACTTCCTTCTGTTCCCTATCATTATTGGTGTATAAAAGGCCATTGATTTCTGTGTGTTAATGTTGTAGCCTGCCACCTTGCTATATGAGTCTATTGTTTCTAGAAGCCTTTTGGTAGAGTCTTTAGGGTTTTCTAGGCAGAGTATAATGTTGTCTGCAAACAATGAAAGCTGGACTTCTTCCTTTCCTATGTGGATTCACTTGATATCCTTTTCCTGCCTGATCGCTATAGCAAGAACTTCCAGTACTATGTTGAAGAGGAGTGGTGAAAGCGGACAGCCTTGTCTTGTACCAGAATTTAGAGGAAAGGCTTTTCTCCATTAATGATAATATTTGCCATTGGCTTGTGGTAGATGGCTTCAACTAGATTGAGAAAGGTTCCTTCCATCCCATCTTGCTGAAAGTTTTGATCAAGAATGGGTGTTGGACCTTATCAAATGCTTTCTCTGCGTCTCTTGATATGATCATGTGATTTTTATTTTTCTTCTTGTTGATGTTGTGTATGATGTTGATAGATTTACGGATGTAAAACCATCCTTGCATTCATGGAATGAAACCTACTTGATCGTGGTGTATGATCTTCTTGATGACACACTGGATCCTATTTGCCAGGATTTTGTTGAAGATCTTTGCATCAGCATTCATCAGGGATATTGGTCTGTAATTTTTTTTTTTTCTCAGCATCTCTGTCCGGTTTTGGTATCAAGGTAATGTTGGCTTCATAAAAGCTGTTTGGGAGTGTTCCCGTTTTTTCAATTTCATGGAAGAGCCTGGCTAGGATTGGTAGTAGCTCCTCTTGAAACATTTGAAAAAATTCATTAGGAAATCCATCTGGGCCTGGGCTTTTCTTTTTGGGCAGATGTTTGATTACAATTTCAATTTTCTCAGTGGTGATGGGGGAGTTTAAATATTCTACATCCTCCTTATTTAAATGTGGAAGGTTACAAGTGTCCAAGAATTTTTCCATTTCTTCTAGGTTCTCATGTTTAGTAGCATAAAGTTTCTCAAAGTAGTTTCAAAGAGACCCTTTGGATCTCTGCAGTATATGTTTTGATTTCCCACTTTTCATTTCTAATACGGGTTATCAGATTTCTCTCTCTTTCTTTGTGAGTTTTGCCAATGGCCTATCAATCTTGTTTATTTTTGTAAAGAACCAACTTCTGCTTTCGTTGATATTGTGGATTGATTTTCGATTTTCCACTTCATTGAGTTCTGCTTTTAGCTTTGTTATTTTCTTTTGTCTCCCTATTTTTGGTTTCTTTTGGTGGTCATTTTCTAATTTTTTGAACTGTGTCATTAAGTTATTCAGGTATGTCCCTTCTTCCTTCCTGATGTGTGCTTGTAGAGCTATAAATTTTCCTCTCAGGACCACTTTTTGCTGTGTCCCATAGATTCTGGGGGGTTGTTTCTTCATTATCATTTGTTTCCAGGAAAGTTTTGATTTCCTTTTTGATTTGATCTTGGACCCACTGGTTGTTCAGTAGCCAGGTGCTTTATTTCCAGTTGTTAATGTTTTTCTTCTGTGTGACTTTCTAGTTCACATCTAATTTCAGAGTCTTGTGGTCGGCAAAGGTAGCTTGGAAGATTTCTATCCTCTTGATTTTATGGAGGTATGTTTTATGTGTCAGCATGTAGTCTATCCTGTAGAATGACCCATGTACATTGGAGAAGAATGTGTATCCAGGTTTTTTGGGATGGAGTATCCTATATACATCTACTAGTCTCCTCTTTCTTCCATTTCTCTTTTCAGGACTAGTATGTTTTTGTTGGGTTTCAGTCTGGTTGACCTATCAAGTGTTGACAGGGCCATGTTGAGGTTTCCCATAATTATTGTGTTATCATTGATTTCTTCTTTCAGATTTGTCAGTAACTGTATTAGATAATTTGCTGGTCTCTCATAGGGTACATATATGTTTAATAGTCTGATTTCTTCCTGTTGCACATATCCCTTGATTTGAACATACTGTCCATCTTTGTCCCTTACCAATGTTCTGAGTATAAAGTTGGTGTCATCAGATATTAATATGGCCACCCCAGCTTTTTTGAGTGTATTGTTTGCTTGGATGATTTTCCTCTAGCCTTTGATTTTGAGTCTATGTTTGTTCTGACTATTCAGATGTGTTTCTTGTAGGCAGGAGAAGGTTGGATCATCTTTTTGACCCACTTTGCCACTCTGTGTTTTTTAATTGGTGAATTTAGTTCATTAACATTGAGGGAGATGATTGTCATAGGATTTAATGTCATCTTTGTAGATAAGTTTCCTGTGTTTGTTGGTCTCGCTTGTCTTAGAGCAGACCTGTCAGTTTTTCCTTTAAGGCTGCATTATCATCTGTGAAGTTTTTAAGCTGTTGTTTATCCATGAATCTATGTATTCTTCCTTCAAACCTGAATGTGAGTCGGGCTGGGTGCAGTATTCTCGGTGAGGCATTCATTTCATTCAGTCTTGTCACAATATCCCACCACTGTCTTCTGGCCTTGAGAGTTTCTTGTGACATGTCTGCTGTAAGTCTTAGGGATTCTCCTTTGAATGCAATTTCCCTTTTTGATCTTGCTGCATTCAGTATTCTATCTCTGTCTGTGGGATTTGTCATTGTAACGATGATGTCTTTGGGGGTGTTTTTCTTTGGGTCTCTTTTGGCTGGTACTCTTCAGGCATGCAGGATTTGATTGCATGTTGTCATTAACTCTGGTAGTATCTCTTTGATGATGTGTTTGACAGTTGATTCTTCCTGGTGATCTCATACTTTGGTCTCTGGGACTCCAATGACTCTTATTTTGTTTCTGTTGAGTTTATCAAAGATTTCTATTTTCATCTGTTCGCATTCCTTGAGTACTTTTTCCATTGCCTGATCATTAGTCCTAAGGTTCTTTTCCCATTTCTTTTGCTGTGTTGAGTTTTTCTGCATCTCATCTTCCAGTACTCTGATTCTCTCCTCAGCTGCTGTTACTCTGCTGTTGAGGGCATCCACTGAGGTTTTCAGTTGAGCTCCCGTGTTTTTCAGGTTTGCTATTTCAATTTGGAGTTTTCTGAGTTCTGTCTTTGTCATCTGTTCAGATCGATCTATGCTTTCTTTGAGTTTTACAAACATCTTCCATATTTCTATTTTAAATTCCTTATCCGAGATGTTAATCAGATGGTTGTGATTTTTAAATTCATCCAAGCTATCATCTTCATTCTCGGTGCATGATGTTTGCCTACGAGCTTTTCACATTGTTACGCTAGTATTGCAGTTTTTCCTGCATGTTGTGATGGGGTCTATTGGTTAGAAAGAGTGCTCAGCTTGCGAAGTGAATCGGAGCCACCAAGCTCTTCTGGGGCTCCAAGAATTCAGGAAAGACAGAAGCACAGGAAAAAACACCCCTCAGTCCTCAGTTTTCTCAGAAGAATACAGCAGCGCAGAGTCTCCTGCAGGAAGAGCAACCAGCTCTCCAATTGGGAAGCCCCACAACCAGCCAGTTTTTACTCAGTCATTGGCTCTCTGGCAGCTTCAGAATACAGTGTTTTGTGGGTTGGCTTCCCAGGGCTCTGATCTCTGAGGATTGCTCCAAGAATTTAGGAAAGACAGAAGCACAGGAAAAGAACTCCCCTCAGTCCTCAGTTTTCTCAGCAGAGCTATAAAGGAATTCTAATACACTTTTGTTGGGAACATAATTGGTATAGCCTCTATGGAAATTTTTTGATTAATTTTAATTAATCATTTATTTTTATCTTTTTCATCTTTATCTATTTTTATTAATATCATTATTTAAACATCTTGATTACAAACATGATTGTGATTAGGGTTCAGTCATGTAAAGAACACCCCCTTCACCAGTGCAACATTCCCACCACCAATGTCCCAAATCTCCCTCCACCCCACCCCACCCCCACCTATACAGGCTTTCTAGTTCCCTCATTCATTCACATGGTTATGGTAGTTTCAGTGTAGTTATTTCTATAACCACTCTTTGTGGTGAGCTTCTTGAAGTAAGCTTGGAGTTCCAGCCCTCCTCTCATTGTCTCTGAGGATTGTTGCAAAAATGAAAATGACTGTTATTTTTCTTAAAACCCATAGATGAGTGAGACTATTCTGCATCTATCTCGCTCTCTCTCACTTATTTCACTCAGCATGATAGATTTCATGTACATACATGTGTAGGAAAATTTCATGACTTCATCTCTCCTGATGGCTGCATAATATTCCATTGTGTATATGTACCACAGTTTCTTTAGCCATTCATCTGTTTAAGGGCAAATTTCCATTTGATTTACAAATGTGCTCCTAAGTATTATCTGAAAAAATGAAAACACTAATTCTAATTTGAAAGGATATTTGTGTGAGCATAGCAAAATAGTCAAGACAGAGAATAAATATAAATGCCTATCACCAAAAGATCAGATAAAGAAGCTCTGGTACGGAAAATACACAGGTGATAGTAACATGTCTTTAAATAAAATTACAGTGTCTTTCGGACAAGAGACCTGAAATATGAGTTAGCAAGACATACAACTACCTAAGATTTTCAATCATAAATAGAATAACTAGAGCAATTAAACTGGAACTCATCTCCCTGAATAAAACAGAAAACAAGCAAAAAACCTGATTTTAGATTCAGTGGAAGCTATTTCACTGAAGGGAAGAGGCGTGATTAAAGATGGGAGGAAATTATAGAAGCATCTTTTTGGGCTTAACAGGGCTGAAAGTTTGTTGTTGGTGGTGAGAATTATAGAGAGATGTAAAGTCAAACCCCTAAGATTCTGTAATTTTGTAAACCAATGATAAGTCATAAGAAAAATAATGTTCATTAAATGGCAGCATTATGTTCAAACACAGATTTTGGATATATGTTATCTATTATGTGAAATATAAGTCAGCATACATAATTTTAATAAAAATTCTGGGATTGATTATTATTTTTATAAATTTAATGCAACAGTTAATAATGTATTTTTCTGTTAAGAACTCTGGATTTCAGGCAACTGGAATTCATGAATCAATTCAGAAAACAGATGTCAAATGTCCTGTAATATAAGAAATCTTTCACTCCTATTTTCATCACCTATTTAAAAGGAGTTGAATTATGATATTTTATATCATTCAACCCTGAAATTCCCTAACTCAAGGACTAATGATTAAAATCTTTACACTGAGTTAGAAGCAGCCCTTCAGAGGGCATAGAGATATTTTTCCTATTATTTTGGTCATATTACTTTTAGGATATGCTCCCTATAAAATCTTCACAGCATTCATATTTGAAGCAAAGATGAGTAGAAGGAAAATAAGATTCCAATATAATAATGAAACATGTTACTTTTCAAGAGATTGTGGAATAGAAAAAGAAGGTAAATGGGAATGCAGTATTCATGAGAAGCCCTTTTCGTGGTACAGCCATTATCCATACAGCTGGAGTGGGAAATGATGCAGGCATTTGCGCTCTGATGGGAAAATTGTACATTAAAGTTAAAAATGATGACTAGGGTCAAATAAACTGGAAATTTGGAGACATGATAAGCCTAAAGAACAGGGAATAAAATATGACAGCAGTCCTGTGGCTTGCATTTTCTAATTATGAAACCTGATTCTGCTGAATAAAACATAGGAAACAAACAAAGATTAAAATAGCACATATTCGTGGCCTCAGAGAAACAGAATAGCAGGCTGTTTTACAATTTTGTAAATAAAATATACTCTAAAGACAAAAGGACTGATTTAAAAGTCATTAGAAATAGGACAGTAGTAATTTTTTCTTAAATTATTTTTTATTTAATTAAAGATGACAAATAATTTTGAGGCTTACTGACTTCCAAATTTGTCTTTCTTTAAATGACCATGGAGCATTAAATCTAGAGTTGTGGGGCCCGGGAGATAGCATGGAGGTAAGGCGTTTACCTTTCATGCAAAAGGTCATCGATTTGAATCCCGGTGCCCCATATGGTCCCCCGTGCCTGCCGGGAGCAATTTCTGAGCATGGAGCCAGGAGTAACCCCTGAGCACTGCCGGGTGTGACCCAAAAACCACAAAAAAAAAAAAAATCTAGAGTCGCAATTTTCCTTTGAAATCCCAAACAACATCATCTCTATTTTTAGATTAAAAAACAAAGAAATAACAGAGACTGATAAAACAATCAGGAGTTGCTTATAATAAATGCAGCTATTTTACTGACTTTTCATTAAATGAGCTTGCTATATTCTCTCTCCTGATACTTCTAAATTTCTCCTTGCTGCTATTATTGTTTAGAGATCACATGCAATGTTGCTCAGGGGCTACCCCATTTTTTGTTGATGGTTGCTTCCCAACCTGTCTGAGGGAATATGCAGTACTAGTGACTGAATCCAGCCTCCTACTTGCCAAGGGTGTGCTCAGTTTTCTGAGCTATCTCCCTGGTATTATACTAATTCTTTCATGATCTCAGAATGACTTTGTTTGGGGGCAAATCTAGCATTGGTTAGGGCTTACTCCTGGATCTATGGTCAGGAATCATTTGTTAGCGCTCTGAAGTTCACATATGACGTTGAGAATTGAATCAGGTGGGACCAAGCCATGTATCATGTGGGCCTAACACACCTGGCACTCAGATTGACATTTTTTTGTTTGTTTGCTTTTGGGTCACACCTGGTGATGCTCAGGGGTTACTCCAGGCTATATGCTCAGAAATCGGTCCTGGCTTTGGGGACATATGGGACGCCAGGGGATCGAACCTCGGTCTGTCCAAGGCTCATGCAAGCAAGACAGACATCTTACTGTTTTTGCCACCACTCTGGGCCCTCAGATTGACTTTTTAATCTTTTTAAATAGATGGTTTTTTTTTCCCCCCAATATTTTTTTTACATAGATAGTTGATCTAATTCCCAGGAAATTGAGACAACTTCATATTTAGTATACTGTAAGACATATCCTGCTAGTATGTTGCCACAAAATAGACAAATTAAATAAAATGGAAAAGTTATCATTTGTTGTTATCTCTTCCTCTTTTATTCAAGCTCACTTTTTGTTAGCCAGACCTTATATTAAATACAGGTGATCTTAAAGGGAAAAATATTTTAATACACAGCACCATGGTAACAATGGATAAATAATGGCAGTCCTAATACACAAGATGAAGATGAGTAATAAAAAAGTCTTGTCTATCTTTTATGATTTTATAACGAGTAAACTATGCCTGGCTTATAAATCATGAAAAGAAAATGGAGCATAAATAATAAGATGTAGAATCTTTACTAATAAAAGAAAAACATTCATGTCTGCTACCAACTTATTAAAGTGAGCTTTATTGCCATTCCTCACTTACTAGACATTTTTTTAATTCTTTAATATCTGGCTAATTAATCTAGCAACTGCTTTTTTGAAGAATAGAAGGAAAAATTCTACATGGCACTCTAACTGGTCAAATCAACTAGAACCTGTCTTTTCCAGGTAGACAAATCTATATGGTAACTGACAGCATTTGAAAGAAACATCCAGGCCCAGCACAGTGTTGTGGCTGTAAATCTCAGCACTCTAGCTTTTGTGAAATGCAAATAATAAAATTCATCAAAGGGCTCCCATAATTCTCACTGCTGACTAGATGCAAGTATTTCCAACTACCCCAAATTAATAACAGCTCCCAAGGTCTGATAAGAACAGCTGTCACGAGAAATTTATTCACAAGCAAATAAGCAATTTTTCTCCAAGTTTGATTTGTTAGAAGCATGAAGCAGCTACTCTTTGGGAAAACTTAGATAGACCTGATTAAGGAGCAGACTTGCAAACCTCTGATATGGTAACTTGAGTGTAAAGGTAATATAGTTTTAGTACCTGCGATCTACTAGTTCTGTGCTTGGTACACACTAAACTCTTATTATGTATCGGCTGAGTAAGACAGAATTTCTTGCTGGTGACCCAAGTACCAAAACTTGTTGAAGTGCTAGAACTTGAAGACTTTCTAGGTAAAAAAGAAACAATGGAAATATAAGCTAATGTGCATGAAGTTCATTGTGTTTGGATAGGAAAGAAATTTGATCTTGGATAAAGATAGTAAATTTCTCATTCTTCTCACAAATCAGTGTCCATTTCTTTCAGACATGAGCCAGTGAAAACAGAGTTGAGAATACACAAACTACAACCATGTATGAAAGGGAGAAATATTTAATATCTGTGACAATTAAATACTGCAATTTTCATAAGTAGGTATACAAACTTAACTGAAAAAGGACAAGAAAGAACAAATATAAAGAACAAACATAAAATTGAACTAACTCCAAGTTTTCCATCTCTGAAACTATGATGTGAATAGTCTCTTTCTGAGACTGAAACCTAAACAGAGATTTGTCATAGTTTCAAGGTTTAACAGAAGGAACTCAATTTCTAGCTACTACTTGTATGGTCTTGCTAAGCCACAGATCTTTCTAAGGGACAAGATTTCCTTATCTTAGCCTCATGTGATTTAAGAAAAGCCCCCCCTTTTAATAATACATTTTTATTGTGACCAAAGAGTGAATAACAAATCTTTACAGTAGTATTTAAGGTACATAGTGACAATGAATCAGGGCCATTCCCACCACCAGGGTTGTCCTCCTCCCTCCACCCCTTTTCCCAGCATGTGTATCATATCTTCCCCTTGTCCCCCAGAGTGCTAGAGAAACTGTTCCCTTCTGTGTATAGAAAATCCCCCCTTTTTGAATGACTTGGGCAAAGAACACACATTAGAAAGCACATGACATGAACCTCATCTATTCCCCAATATTTTTATTATATTTTTGTCTATTTGTTTGGGGGCCACGACCAGGTGTGCTCAAAGATTACTCCTGGCTCTGTGCTCAGGAGTTACTACTGGTGGTGCTCAGGGAACCATATGGAGTGACAGGGAAGAAATACTGCTGCACACAGGCAAACACCCTGCCCTACTAGCTATGCTATCACTCCAGCCCCTATTCCAAAATTCTTGATGTGTCTTTGAACAAAACTCTCTCTGGGTATCTGAATTCTCATTTCTAAAATGGAAAAACAAAACAAACAAAAAAAAGGCCTACCTGCTCTTTAGGATTACACAGTACACAAATCACTTTTAGAATTTGCGAATAGTTGAATGGAAGTTTCCTAGCTAGTCCCAACAACTAGTGCTCCAAAGTGGGTGGGAAAGTAATGAGAGATGGGAGTGTTTTGTAGTCCACAAAGCATCCTTTTGAAGTCTTTGGAATTCCTTGCTCTCGGGCAGTATGTCAGACAGGTGGTAGCAGGAATTCCTACTTTGGAGCTTAAGCTCACAAACTTTGAGAAAAGGTCACAGTTAATTTGAATGTTTTTGTTCCTTTCTCCCTTCTTCCCCATCACAGAAGAGAGTGACTGAAATACTGTCTGTCAAGCATAGGCAGTGAAGTGATAGAAACTTCCAGTGAAATGCCTATGCATTTGATCATACACCAGGTCAGGAGGCTCGCAGCATTCTTGTCCTGCCTGCATAACTATTGTTTAAAAATTCAAGGAGCTTGAGGGCTTTGTGCTGCTGAATTTAGCTAAGGCTTACTGGATGTTCCTTGAAGCTATGGTTGGTAGAGCTATAATTTGGGCAGTGAGTAGATTTGCAATTTTTGTATTAAATTTAGAATGTTGGTTAAATAACTGTTTAGAATGAATCTCAGTAATGAATGTAAAGAAACATCCAAGACAAAAATAAGGCCAATAGTTCATTTATTCTCCTTCCCATTTTTGGTGCTGCTTTGAGGAAATTACTTGGAACATAAAGAATGTAAGAAATGATTGTATCAGCACCAACTGAAAGTTCATACATAAATGAAATAACCTCTTGCTTAACTATTTTCTTTCTTACTGGGCACCAGATGCTGCCAGGCACAAAACCAAAAAAAAATACAACTAGAAGAAGTTATTTTAACATAACAACCTTTCATTTGTACTCAAGGTCATTTGCCTCGCATGGGCTAACTTAGGACAGACTGCAATTCGATCCTCTGGTGGCCCATATGGTCCCCAAGCCAGGAGCAATAGGAGCGATTTCTGAGCGCATAGCCAGGAGTAGCCAATCCCTGAGCATCACCAGGTGTGGCCCTAAAAGCAAAAATAAAATAAAATAAAATAATTTCTCCCTCAGCTCACTTCTATCTAGTGAAGTGGACTCCTTTTGGATGCAAGCGATGAAGAATGGTCTTCAACATTCATGGGTTTCAATGACTTACTGGGACAACTCACTTAAGATGCAGCCAGGAAATCTGGTCTATTTCATAGAACATTTGTTCCCACCACATAGGCACCAAATGTTTCCTTAGCATTTATTTTCAATATACATTTTAAAAATATTTAATATTTCATTTTCAAGCTCATGCTGTTGCCTCTGAATAGCTCAACACAAACCAACTTCAGACTTACTGCTAGCTCAAAGGGATTTCAACAATCGATACCGATACTTAACTGCTTTCACTATGAGATGATTTTCTCAAGAGGGAAAGTAAGTATTAGGCCCTAAAAATGGGAAGGGAGGCTTCAGTGTCAAAGGCACTAATGAAGTAAAGGCTTCCAAATATTGGATAGGTTAGCATCGCTGTACCTGCTAGAAGCTGGAGATCTCATTGGTCTCTGCTCTCTCAGCTCCAGGTTCTGACTCATCTTCAATACATTCAAAATGGACTAGTTATACAAAAAAGGGAGGGGGGCAGAGTGATATTACAGTGGACAGTGAGTTTGCCACGATGCAGTTGCCCTGGGTTCAATCCATGCATCTATATAGTCACATTGAGTACCACATAGGAGTGATCCATGAGCTTAGTGCTAGGAGTAAGACTTGAGTGCTGTTGGGGATGGTCCTAAAATAACAACAATAAAAGGGTGGCAAAGGCTTCGGGGGTCCCAGGTCAGGTCATCTTTATTCATTCTGATGGCTTTTGTGATTTCAAAACAGTCACCTTTTCCCAATATATATATATATATTTTTTTTTTAATTTTATTTTATTTTTTTTGGTTTTTGGGCCACACCCAGTGACGCTCAGGGGTTACTCCTGGCTATGCACTCAGAAGTCGCTCCTGGCTTGGGGGGCCATATGGGAAACTGGGGGATAGAACCGCGGTCCGTCCTAGGCTAGCGCAGGCAAGGCAGGCACCCTACCTCCAGCACCACCGCCTGGCCCCATCCTTTTCCCAATATATTGAAAAGCTATGGTTCTGTTTCAATGGTCTCTCAACAGGAAGCTGAACACAGAGGCAAATTTTTGTGGACATGAAACAAATGTAACTGCTTCTTCTACATAATGAAATAGCAGAGAGTAGTTAATGAGGCTTTGTGTCTCAGCATATAAACTGATTGATATTTGAAAGGCCTATACAGATTTTAATAGGATAAAACAATATATAATTTTCATATAAAGAGTAATGTGGAGTGATTTGCATAATAAAATTTCAAAGACACGCTCTCCAGCAGATGATGTGTAATTCTTTATAGTTGCTTTCAAGAACATATTTTATCTGTGGCTCTCCCAGCTTTCTTATAAATGGGTGATGGCATTATCATTTTACAGATGTGGGGTATGAAAACTCAGGGTTTAATATGATTAAGATTTTATGCAAGGACAATGAAGGGGAGCAGGGAAGGAAAGACAGAAGGAGCCATTATCTCTTACAATTCATGTCAGTATAGAAATATGACAAATTAATTCAAGAAAACGGGGGAGCCAATTTGGAATCCAAAATAAGCTGCTAAGAATGAAAAAAAAATTTCAAAAATACAATAATTTTAAAAAGTACCCTGAATAATTAATGCAGTACCCATAATAAGACCTCAGTCCACTATTACAGTAAATCTGAAAACAGGATCAGCACATAACACTTGTATATAATCAAAGATTATAATTATTCTCTAGCTTTATACAAGACAAAAACTTAATTTTTTCTATAAATAAAATTTTTCACCATTAAAAAATAACAAACTGCTTTCTCTTTGGTTTCTGGTTTTCCTCTACTCTTAAACCCTGTTCCACAGTTTATAGACTCTAGTGCCCTCCTTTCCTTTTAATTTGTAAGTTAATTTTGCCGGTAACAAAATTCCTTCTCCCTTTTTTCTTCTTAGGCATGTTATATCTAAGAACAATCAGTTCCTGTTTTAATTGATTTGTACCTCAAGAGTATATAAAGTTTCTCCAAGGGTTTCCAGTTGACCAGCACAACATTCTCTTTAAGAAGATATTCAGTAAGTAATCAAAACAATGAATGTGTGAAAACAGGGAGATGAGAAGACTAAACTGAATGGTGGCTAAGCAGTTCTTAAAAGGTTCTCAGTAAAAGGAATGAAGTAATCAGGTCTCTCAGCCTAGCCTCTTTCTATATATACTTTTCTACTTTTTTTTTTTTTTTTTTGCTATAAATTAAGATGCTTAGGCTAAGAAACTTTTCTACAAATTTACTAGCATACTACTGGAATCTAAAATAATGTACTTAGACAGAATGGCATTCAAACAGGGAAAGGGTGGACAATAAATAAATCACAGAATGGGGGCCCGGGAGATAGCATGGAGGTAAGGCGTTTGCCTTTCATGCAAAAGGTGATCGGTTCGAATCCTGGAGCCCCATACGGTCCCCCGTGCCTGCCAGGAGCAATTTCTGAGCTTGGAGCCAGGAGTAACCCCTGAGCACTGTCGGGTGTAACCCAAAAACAAAAAAACAAAACATAAAAAAATCACAGAATGAATGCTTAATACACATACAATCCTGGTAAAGCTTATGTCTTCTTGTGTTAAGAAGAAATTTAATATGTAAGTATAAAAATATCAATGTAGTAATAATACACTAACATGGAGTAGTTAATAAAATGCATGGGTTACTTTAAAAGAAGACTGTTCTGTACATTTAATATGTGCACAATATTTATCAGATTTACTGTCAACCTAGGACTGGAAGTGAGGCTAAACTTCAAAAACAAATGGACCTTGACTCTGATGTCCTTACTTCTGAAGCCCAAGGCTCATGAAAATACTAAACTATAATTTTCAAAATTCAGTATTAGGTCATCTGTTTTTAAAACATTCATTTGGGGCCCGGGAGATAGCATGGAGATAAGGCGTTTGCCTTTCATGCAAAAAGGTCATCGGTTCGAATCCTGGTGCCCCATATGGTCCCCCGTGCCTGCCAGGGGTAATTTCTGAGCATGGAGCCAGGAGTAACCCCTGAGCACTGCCGGGTGTGACCCAAAAACCAATAAATAAATAAATAAATAAATAAATAAATAAAACATTCATTTATTTATTTTGGGATTTTGGGTCAAACTTGGCAGTGCTCAGGGATTACTCCTGGCTCCGTACTCAGAAATCTCTCATGGCAGGTTCCAGAGTCCATGTTGGATGCCAGAAATTGAACCCGAGTATGTATTGGGTAGGCCATGTGCAAGGCAAATGCCCTACTGCTTACTGTGCTATCATTCTGGCCCTATATTAAGTCATCTTGACTAATACATTTCTGAATTAGCTTTATTTATCAACACCCAAACCCTTCTACAAATTAAGGAACCATTGTGTTTATCAATAAATGTGATTTTGTTCTACTTTTAACATTCTTTATTGGGTGAAGAAAAAAAGGTTGAAAACAGGAACATGCTTAGGAAATAAAAATGTTCATTTTAAGTAGAACCAAATTAGGAATGAATATCTATGGTATATAAAATGTCCTACACAATTGTCAAAATAATGATGAAAAGTAGGACTTCGTGAAAATAGGTTAGATAGTGACCACTAACCCATCATATAGTTAGTTCAAAATAAAATTCCAATATAAACTGTACCTAGGTAAAATTTCCTATAGCTTATATAAAATAAATAATAACAATACCTCATTCAAAGATCCACATTCAATAATTGATTTTTTTGCTTACAATATTTTAAAAACTAATCCAAAAGAGAGAAGATTGCTCTTATCAGTTCACTCTGGATAGCTTGCATTATATATGAAATATCTTCTTGCTTCTAGATAATTCCATATTTATACCTCACTTCCTTCCATGTCTGATGGCAAGTTAAGTTGCATTACTTTTCAAAATGTGGGAATCTTGGTAATATAGTTTTCAAAAGAGAAAAAAAGGTAAATCTATACAGAAGAATATATTGCAATTTAATTTTAATAAGTCACTATTTTGAGAAGTTGTAAGTTAAAATATTTGAGTCATAAAATTTATGAAAAGGACAATTTCTTCAGTATTACTTTTTAAATACTCATTTGGAAAGTGAAGTATATAACTAAAACTGGAGTTTTAACAAATTTTTTAACTCTCTTTGCTAACTAAACTAAAAATTAGGGACTCTATTAAATTAATACTGAAAATAGATTGGAGTGTATAGAGAAAAGAGTATGAAATATTGATAATACAATCAGCTCATTAAGTTTAGGAAACAAATGTTCATAAGTAGTGATAATTCTTTCATGACTTACCTCTGAATACTTTAACTTCAATGTCTTATGCATTTCTCGAAAACGACTGTAACGCCTGAATACAGTCCATGTCTCATCTAGGACAGTAATCTATTAATATGGAAAATCAAAATACATTAGCATTAATTAGAAAAGTTACATAAAGAATGTAACTGGGTTTCAAAATGATTTTAAAATTAAATTTAAAAGCAGCAGTTCGCATGTAAAACTTGTCTAGAATTGAAAACATTAATCAAGTTGCATAAATTAAATCTTATTAAGTAATTGGGCTCTAGTCAAGGCTGTACCTCTGGCTCCCAAAATGGCTAATAAACAACATGTGCATATGTAGAGTATCCCTGTGAAAGTCTTCTCCAACTCAGTTTAAAAAAGTATCCTTTGTGGTAGGTCAATGTTGGAAGAAAAAGTTGGGCCACAGAGGCAGGCTAGGAGGTAAGCGGAAAGGAGACCCTGGTGAAGGAACTGATGTTGGAACATTGTATACCTAAAACTCAGTCAGAAATATCTTTGTAATTCATGGTGATTCAATAATTATAAACCAAGTATCCCCGGGGCTTGGTAGATAGCAAGTATAATGCTTACTTTGAACATGAACAGTTCATATTCTATCCCATATAGTCCTCCAAGTCCCACGAGAAATGATTCCTGAATACAGAGCCAGGAGTAAGCCCTGAGCACAGCAGGGTGTAGACCAACAACACAGAAAAATACATAAAAATGAAAATATATTCCTTAGGCCATTAACTTGAGAGTGCTGAAGTAGATACAGAAAGTGAAACTTCAATAAGAGAAATGTTGGTTAATGGGTTAATGTGTCCAAACAAAATGCCATGATGGTCCCCAGATGCCAATAGAGTGGACCGAATGAAGAAAATAAGAAATGAAGTAAAGGAAAACATATAAAAGGAAATTATGAAAAAGGACAAAAAAATTAAAGTAGTCAAAAACCCTTAATGCATTTCAACTATTAGTAGTGCAATATAATAATAATAATAATATAATAATATATAAAAACATATATTGCAGAAATAACCTCAAATTGGCATTTACTAGCAATTCGACTTATGTTTCCAACAATTCGACTTATGTTTCCAACAACTGACAATTGTCTGGAACAGCAATCTTACTTATGTTTTCAACAATTCAAAAGATTAGTCAACACAGAAATATGGATTATCTAGGCTTCTGTTTTAGAGGTTCTTGTGAATAGTCTCCATAGTTGTATACCCTGTACTGTGATCAGAGAACTCTCACTATTCTGCAGGATTGTAGCAAAAAGACAATTCTTTCATCGGTTGGTCATATCCCAACTCTTGATACCTTTCTCCCTGGGAGAATCATTTCTTTCAGGGCTCCTTATCATTTAGCTTACCTGATGATACTAAGTTTATTAATGCCACACTAATATATGTAATTGATGTTAACTATATAATCAATGCATATAAATAGTGTTTTACTATTTATAAAATTATCATAATTATATCAATGTCTAGGTCTCTTTTAAATCTTTTGTTTTGGGGCCATACCCATCAGTGCTCAAGGCTTACTCCTCACTTGTTGTTCAGGGATCAATCCTGGCAATGCTCAGGGAACTGTATGTGTGTGGTGCCAGGGATCACGTCTGGGTCAGCCATATGCAAGCCAGTGAGAAACCTGCTGTACTATATCTCCAATTTTTAGATCTCAGTGAAGCCTTTTAAAAGAAGTAAGTCTTTGACAATAACGGGGGTGGAAGGGGGACAATATTTTCTGCAGATGTTAAGATTTTCTGAAACACTATATTGTACTGGTTGTAATCTAAAAGATAATACTTAAGGTGATTTTGTCTTTTAACAGGTGAGAATTGCAGATTTGACCCAGATAAATCAGTCAAATGGTGAACACGGTTCTTTAATTGTGGTTCCACTTACTCTTCTAAGGAGTTCTTTGAAGTTCATCTGGATCAAACTTCATTTGAATGAGCCATACAAGACTATACTTGATTTTTAAAGTTTCTTATGTGTCTTCGTATTTATACATATGACTTCTTTAAAAACTGCACGGAGTGTATTAAGCATTATCAGAATTTTTTTTTTTTTTTTGGTTTTTGGGCCACACCCGGTGATGCTCAGGGGTTACTCCTGGCTATTCGCTCAGAAGTCGCTCCTGTCAGGCACGGGGGAACATATGGGGAACCGGGGGATGGAACCGCGGTCCGTCCTAGGTTAGCGCAGGCACCTTATCTCCAGCGCCACCGCCTGGCCCCAGAATATTTTTCACACATGGTAATAGAGAGGCACAGAATTCCCAAATCTTTGCCTTTGGTACTTTTCACATGTGTCCAGGTAAAATACTGGGTTATAAGCATGAAGGATAAGACTTTTTCCTGATCAAAACCAAAAAATAGCATTTACATGATCCTTCACTCCCTATGTTGACCTAGCAACATATAAACAAGATGAGAATGATGTTGACGAATGAAAATGATCACAGAAATGGAAAAATATGTAAGCTATCTTTCATAAGAAAATAGTCCAAATTTGTTTCCATAGTGGAGACATCTTGAGAACTGTGAAAACAACTCAGGTTGTTTCAGGTTTGGAAAAATACTATACACAGAAACCTACACATATTTGAAGTCTGCCTTTATCCCCAAATTTACAGTGATCATGAAGAGGTGCTGATGGAAGATTACTGTAAGGTATAACTCAGATAAAGTAAAATAAATTTTCTTCAATACTTTCTTTCAATACTGAGAATATAAAGCTTTCCGATACTTCATATCTATGCAAAGCAAATACACCTCTTATCTCTCACTGCATGGTTCTGGTGATAAAAATCCATCTTTACTAGACCATAAAATAATCAAGAACAACTTAAACACCACAAATGTTCACAAGAAGAGCTACATTTCTCTATAAACAATTCTCAGTCAAGTAGTTTACACACATTTATGTTACATGTATATTGTGTTAGTTTAAGGATTACTGATTTTAAGAGAACATCAGTATGTATATTTGAAAAGAGGTATATCAGGTCCCTCTGTGGAATGAGGGGGGATCAACAGTTTTCATGCAAAGAAAAGTAACTGGTATTGAAATGGTTACTTGTTAAGTTGACTTGGACAAATGTTATTTTAATAGTATTTGTAGGTTGTATACAAAATATATGTATGATGTAGAACTCAAAGATAAAACTTTCTGTATTTCAGAGCAGGTTAGAGAAATGATCTAATGCCAATCTGTAACACCAACTATATTTATATATAAAATATATGTATAACTATTATATAAATTTTATTAAAATTTTTAAAAATTCAGATTCATGCAGCAGATTAACTCTAAATATGTCCAAGGAAGCATAAATATATTTGCCAATGTGTAGATCTGTAGAGTAAAACACTTTAGAAAATTTGAGAATGGAATGGAACTGGAGGAGACCAAATCAGTGACATCCCTTTAATCAGTTCTTCCTGGATCAGCCTCTACTCATCTAATCTAGTCTTCCTAACACTGGAGAGTCAGTACCTCAAAATTTCTAGCTCTTTAGCCTTTTTGATGAGGGAGTATGAAAATAATTCTTCCAAGCAGGCAGCCTCAAGTCAGCCTTCTCTCCTGGCCACTGTCTACTGCTATGGAGGGAACTTCTTCAGGCAGACAGAATGCAATGACATGAATTTGATATTTTAAGCCAACAAGCTCAATCCTACTTTGAAATGTTTCCAGCACACATTAGGGGCCACAGCTATTGGGAAAGGCTAAAAAATTCTCAATCTTCACAAATGCTTTTGTTTTAGGAGAGGATAAGGGTCTCTCAGAAACCCCCTTGAACACCCTATTAGCCTATTACAAAAGGATAGTGCTGCTCCTTTCACCTCCATTCAGTCTCAAAAGCTCTTCTTATTCACTCCATTTTCCTCATTCAGCTCTAATGGATGGGCAAATCCTTTCCCAAGGTTGATCTCACATTATTCATCTCCCCACTTAATTGACCCTTGAGTTCATGAACTGCTTATTATATCTTTTATATTATTTTACTGTACTTTTTTTCCTGTGTATCAAATTCCTTTCAAAGATAAGTGACTTTAAGGTGATTGGTCCTATTAATGTCAGGGCCTTTTGTTTCTGAATGCCCTGGCCCTTTGATTACTCAAGCTAGGGAATGAAAGTCAGGAATTAGGCTATAACCGAATCTCCTTGAAAAACTACCATTTGAATTATGTCTATAAGCACATAAAATTTTTTCTGAGCCCAGTACTTGCTTCTCTGCACTAAAACAGACTCCTTGAATATATCTACTTACTACAGAATAGAATGTTTTCAAGGACACCAGAGTGAAGAAGCTGTGCCCATGTCAGAGCACAGTTTCCAAGCAGATGAATGAGAAGGAAAACATCTAAATTTGAATCTTTGAGATTTTCCCTATTTACTGGTGGTAGATGGAAGGTCTGTGGAATTTTGAGAATACAGATTCCTGAAAGAAGGTGATCTTCACTGATATAAAACTAGGGAGCCTTCTTATTCAGTCTTATTCTGTCTTTTTTGTAGTTCCATCATCAATAAGTTTACAGGAAGTCCCTCAGAGACTCAGGCTTCTGACTCTTGCATACTGTGAATAAAGGAGCCACAGTCAACAGCCAAGTCAGATCATACTCTATTAAGTGATGTGAAATCCCACGGAGCTCAAAATTGCATGGGGCTTGCCAAAATCTCAGCTTTCTGCATTAATTGTAAAAGACAAATTTTTTCCACTTCAATTCCAGTGCCTACCAAGTAGGCACTATTCATTTTAGAACTATTTATTAAGTAGCAAACTCACTAGATATAGTAATATGAAGCTGTTTAAAAGAATATACTTTAAAGAGCTTAAGATTCTGATAAAATAAAGGTTTTCAAAATCTAAGGTCATTACTGATGAGTACATTTTCCTTTCCTTTCCACCTTGGTGAAACAGGCAAGAGACAGAATAAATGATTTAAAGTTGTGGAGAATTCAGAATAATAACCTAAGCAAGTTTTCATTAGATAATCCAGATATTTAGAGGTAAAGCATGTAGTACAAACCCTTCACTAGTCACGATTAAGAATGGAATAACCAACCACTAAGGACTGAGTTAGAACTGATTCTGACTTTGATGAAATAATAAAATGAATCACAATCTAGTCCCTTTATCTGCTGTGACACCATGACAGGTTTCCCATGGTTGGACTATAAAAATCAGAAGCAGCTATTAGTTCTTGGGTACTCAATGAATAAAAACTCCTGGACTGTGATCATGTTCTGAAACAGAGGTCTGATATTATGAACTACTGAAAAGCCAAGGTATCCATGTGAAATATCTACAAATAGGAAGCTAAAACATTTAGAAAATTCTTTTTAGAACAAATTTCAGTCTAGAAAGATAGGAAAAATCAAAATCCTGAAATTAAAAGGGAAGCTATATTAGTATGTCCTAATAGAGAAAAAAACTAATGTAAAATGTTAACTCAAATTATGATCATAAAGGAGTAATTTTGATTTTCTTTTGTGCTTCTGACTCAGTCTCATTTCTTATTTTTTTCCTTTATATTCTTTAGTCATATGTTTTCCAGGGATTATGCCTGGCTCTGTGCTATGCTTAGGAATCACTCAGGGTGGTGCTTAAGGACTATATGGAATGCTGGGATTAATCTTGGGTTTGCCATATGCAAAGCAAATGCCCTACACCCTGTACTATCACTTTGGTTCCTCAGTTTCCTTTCTTCATCATTTCTCATATGTGCTGCATGTCCTTTGTGAAAACAAATGTAATTGATTAAGTAAAAGCAGTCTAAAAAAAATTAATGGCTTGGGCCAGAGCAATGAATTAGCAGGTAGTGTATTTACCTTGCAGGAGACCAATCCCAGACATCCCATCTGATCCTACGAGTCACATGCCAGGAGTGATCTCTGAGTACAAAGTAAGCCATAAGCCCTGTCAGGTGTGCGTCACCCCCCAAAATAGGGCTTTAGTGAAAACAGGGGCTGAAAATGTTTTCCTTATATATTTCAATAAAAGGCAAAAATTTCAAGGAAAAGTGGAGGGACACTTTAAAAAAATGGTATAAAAGATGTGTCTCTTCAATTCTCGATTCGTTCTTTTTTTATTTATTTTAAAGATAGTTAATATTTGAACCTGAATGGATCATGGCATATGCAATGCTCCATTTGTCTTAGTCATGCTAATACTTATAAAGGGAGATAATCTATCAAGTTACTAATAAGCCTACATTCAGAAGGAAACACATCCATCCTTCCAATATTTATTTTCCATCAAGTTGAGAGTATTTCTAGAAGATGTATATGTGCAGAGTATATCTAATAGACTGGAATGCTTCTTATTTCTGTTCTGCCAAATAAAGAGTAATTTCTCTGACCATAAATGTGATTGCTTCAACTCTCCAACTGCAAATTTTCTGGGCATTTTTCTTTATGCTTCCTGGCAGGTCTATCCACTATTGAATTCTCCCTGTTTGTCAAAGTCTTAGAAATAGCCGCCAATTTAAAAAGTGTCTGCAGTTTGGCCACAATTCAAAATAAAGAGTCCAAACATACTGAAAACAATAGCGATTACTGGTAAAAGGTAAATATTTGGAAATGCTCACTGTCTCTAGAGCAAACTAAAATAAATGTTAATTTCTAAAAGAGCAAAAAAGAGTGGTATTTAGAAGGTACATTAAACTGAGTAAACAGGACAAGCAGTGTATTTCAAGGGACTTAGATCTGACATGGTCATTTGGAATCTGGACCTACTTACAACTATAGTGTTAAGCAAATCACTTTCTAGTTCATTAGATGCAAATGATACCCTATGATATTTTTTTACACATTTATGGAAACATTTAGTAAAGCACTGTGAAGAAGTTGCTAATATAGATATAAGATGTACTCTTGCAAACTTGTATGTCTCTAGAAATTAGTTAGGAACAAAATTTCAAGAGCTCCTATGAGTGTAAGGTAACAAAAGGATTCACAGGACTCTATGTATTATTTGGGAAAATTCAATTCTGCTACAGAGGTTGGATAAAATTCCTAAGGACTAAGATTATTAAGTAAGCAATCTAGACATTTTGAGACAAAAAATAAATCTCATAAATCATCTATATAAGGATAATAGCCAACCAAGTACCTACTGAGACACAATATAAATCATTACAAGGTGTAAATACACGTCTACCAACAGATAAGGTAAACAGATACAATATATACTTATGCCATAATAGACAAGAATGTGACTTAAAAATGTTAAGTTGGGGCCCGGGAGATAGCATGGAGGTAAGGCGTTTGCCTTTCATGCAAAAGATCATCGGTTCGAATCCCGGTGCCCCATATGGTCCCCCGTGCCTGCCAGGAGCAATTTCTGAGCATGGAGCCAGGAGTAACCCGTGAGCACTGCCGGGTGTGACCCAAAAACCAAAAAAAAATATTAAAAAATAAAGAAAAAAATGTTAAGTTATGATCATGCCATTCAGAGCTGACTTAATTGACCACCCTCAACAACAACTTTGATGGTCTCAACTGTTTTGCGCAAGAAATACAAATATGCTCTACCCATCCACACATATGCTTCACCCAAAAAATATAGGTTGAAAGAGACACTTCCAGTAGATGACTCTGCTGGCCATACAGCTTCCAAGGAGCAATCATACTCTGTTCTGAGCACCCAGTATTATGGTCACTAATAAGAACCCATGATCATTGGCAAAGGTAAAAGAGGCTGGCAGGAGTGATGAATATGACATAATCTTGAAGAATGAGGTCATCTGTCCACTTGCTTACCTCTTTGAATCACTCACTCACCTTGATTGTTCTTGTATAGACATAACAAACATAATTAATCAATCAAACTAATAATAAACTAATAATATTAATATATTTATATAATATTAATGATAACAAGTGAATAAAACTGTGTACTCAGATGCTTCATTTGATATGAGTATATGAAATGCCTATTTCTCTATGGAACAGTGATACTTATCTCTTGGGATAACCTACATGTGAGGGGCTAAGAAAGTCTACTGGCAAACACGACATGACTTGCACCTGCTTGGTACTGTTCTGACACTTCATGTAATAAGCTCAAACTCTCTTCACACCAGCCCTTCTAGGCATGCTGAATTATATCCATTTTACAGATGAGGCACAGTGAGTTGTGTGTCTTGTCAGGTCCTCGGGGGAATAGACAAGGCAGTGGTAAGTTCAGCAATACTCTTGTGGCAACACCAGTATTGGTGTTTGAACATTCATTGTTCTAGCTGTTAAGGACGGGTGCATGTGCATATATATGTTTGTAGAACTGAATCATGTGACAAGGTCTCCTTGCAGGGAAGAGAGATTCTAAGCACAACTACTCCAGAAGCAAGAAGTGATTCTCTTACTAGGAATAGGAGCTATGAGTCCTCCAAGCAAATGTTAACCTGCCCTCCTGGTACTAAATATTATATAGCACCAGGATACATACATATAGAAAGCAGAACAAATTTTGACTTCAGAACTTGGCTCTGGCAACTTCAAATAAAGCAAATCTCTCTCTATATATTTTGAAGTATAAGTGTGAATTCTGCAAGAAATAGATTTTCTCTATTTAATTTCACCCCTTTGCCTTTATAGTGGTATCTTTTTGGCAACATATTCACACAGCATAGACTATTACTTGCATTAATTTTTAACAAAATAAATTCATCTTTTGAAAGTAATCAATCTTTTTCATCCATTTCTTAAGTCCCATGAATAAAAACTATTTAGTAATTTTATTATATAAGTCATATCGATCTATTAGAATAATATTATGACCTCTAGTGTTTAACTTCTCATTTAAAAAGATAGCATACAAAATATTATTGTCAACAATATACAAAAAAAATTAAAAAATATATATTAAAAAAATAGCATGGAGGTAAGGCGTTTGCCTTTCATGCAAAAGGTCATCGGTTCGAATCCCGGTGCCCCATATGGTCCCCCGTGCCTGCCAGGAGCAATTTCTGAGCATGGAGCCAGGAGTAAACCCTGAGCACTGCCAGGTGTGACCCAAAAACCAAAAAAAAAAAAATTAATACACCTGTTATGGAAAATAGAATTAAGACTCTTTAAAAGAACAGAAAAACAGCATTTGAGAGATAGTACAGGGGTGATGGTACTTGATTTTCAATTTACTTCAGTAGGATTTGGGAAACTGCATATGGTTCCCTGAGCCCTGCCAGGAGTGAATCTAAACATAGAGCTAGAAGTAAACCCTGAGCACCCTCAGGTATGACTCCCAGCCAAAAACACACAAAGACCTAAAAATATAAGTCTTCTAAGACCCCGGCAACTTTGAGTTGGAAAAGAAAAAATTTAGAGGTCAAAGATAGTATAGTGGTTAAGGCACTTTATTTGCATGCATCCTACCCAGGTTCTATACCGGGCACCCCATATGGGTGCCTCCAGGAGTAATTCCTGAGTGCAGAATCAGAAATAAACCCTGTACATTGATGAGCATAGACCAAAAATCTAAAAAAAAAGCTCAAAGAGAGGTCTGCATCCCTATGTTTATTATACAGCCCCATTCACAATAGGTATGTCACAACCCGAGTGTTGAATGGATAAATATAGTGTATGATATATACCTAATGCTATTCAGACACAAGACAAAAATAATACATCCACAATATAGGCATATCTTCATGTCATAATAAAAGATAAAGAGCTGGAAGCTGGCAACAAGAGAGGGGTAATAGGTAAATAGTAAAGGCATTTTAATAAGAAACCACAAATACCGACACCACACAAATACTATGTCTCAAATTGAAATTCACATACAGACATTAATACCCACACATTTCTCAGAAGAAATCATCTGATCTGTAGAAATATAAGAATTGAGAAACTTGTCTAATTAAAAGAGGGATTGTTTCTTCAGGAAGACTGGAAGAATGTCCATAGCCAATGGGAAGAATTTCTGAGGGCAGGGAAACTCTCTCAGGTACCTAAGAGTACCTCTCTCTGACGCTAGGGAAAGACAGTGCTGGTTTCCAGATTCTTCTCTCTCTCAGGGACAGCAGCACTGCGATGTGTGCATCCTACACTCTTCTTAATTATTTTGCCCTTGGAACCAAGGCCTCAGCTATGATCAACTTTTGAAGACACTAGTTCCATCCAATTTCCTCAATGACCAGTAAAGACATTGAGGCACAGGAAAGTTAATAGATGAGCTCAGCTAACAATCTAGAGGAGAATCAGAGTCTAAAGAACTCAGTATCCACATTCTAGCTTCACATTTATTGACCACAGTACATCTTGCTGCAGTCAGTGTTATGTAGGGAACAGGTATCTCTCCTCCTGAAAGTTTGTAAAAATCAAACAATGACTAAAGCAGAACAGGCAAACTTCCTAATAATAGAAAAAACATGAACATAGTATAAATAACAATAGCAGCTATATTTTTTAATAAAACATAGCAGACAGCAGACTTAGTCCTTTATACACAGGATACAAATACTTTATAATGTAAGTGATATTATGCTTTTCTGTATAGATGTAAATATTGAACCTATGGCGCTGGGTAGGGTAATCAAGCATCTTGGTTTTCCTGGTACTCAAGAGCTTCCAAGAATATGGAATTGGCAGTATTGAGTTAGAATTAGTGTTACCCAGGACAGATGATCACCCTCCTTGTGGGGCTGGCATGTGACAGAGATGCTCCCATCTATCTGACACCCCAATCACCACTACTTTTTATGAGTCCTTCCTTCCATGGAATCTAGTTTTCCACAACCTGGTTTAAAGGACAAGGACCTTATCTTAGAAAACAGGAATTGCACATGATTCCTATGTAGCACCTGTTCTATTTACCCCAAGGGGGGGGGGGGCTACAGAAAACCCACATGACCTCATGCCTCCCTTCTTCCAGAAGTGCAAAAAAGAACACTTACCTTCACCTCAAACTCGAAGTGTTCATCCTTCCCTTGCCCGCAGAGAACGTAGCGTGGAATACTAATTTTAATTGGATCCTTCAGGTCATCTGGATTGGCTCCCAGAGAGCGAGAAACCATCCGCTATCAAAGGCACATCAGACAGGAAGAACAAAGAGAAATCAGGATCACTCTGCTGCAAAATACCCTGCTTGGGCAGGCAGCAGAAAATGTGTTTCAAGTAGAGAAAATCGCATCAAACCAGTGGAGTTTATTTAGAAAAATGATGGTTTCCTTTTAAAAAGAAATGCTAAGTCTCTCTCCTAACAAAAGACCATTTCTTTAGGTATGCCATTCCAAGAAGTCAGGGCAAAAGCACTTCAAAATGTTCTCTGCCTTTGAAGTTCCTTCCAATTTATAAGAACAAGTGAAACAAGGGCGAGATTACATATCCAGACTTAAAAAAAAATCACTGTGCACCAGATTCCTTTCTGAAAAGTCTTGATCATCTGACAAGCTTCATTCTTCCTCACACACTATCAGATTGCTAAGCATAAAGCTCCAAAAGCTAGAGATTTGGTTTGAATTTACTTCAGTTTTTAACTTCTAGGCATTTTTATAAGTCAGTGTAGGGCAGGAAGTCCTTTCAAACAAAATTAAAACAAATCTCAAATATTTTTCTCAGGCTCCATTTGACTGATAATTAACTTGGCTCTGAAACATTTATAGTTGGATTGACGGAAAACAGAAAAAGGCATGGGAAAAAAAATCTTCAAAATGAGCTCTCCTGAGTATGAAAGAAAGAAAATTTCTGAATAATTCTTATCATCTGCACTAATCTGGGGCTTTAGAAAAGATAAGAAAGTGTTTTTGAAACAGTAGCAACAATAATTGTAATCACAACTATAATTAGCATTTATTGAATACTCATTATATGCAGAAAAATATGCTAAATAGCACATGTGCTTAATTTCCTTAATTTGCATGATTCTCCTCTGAGGCAAGATCTGTTATCAAACTCCCTTTCTCACATAAAAAGGTCCATGACTTGAGAATTTGGACCATATAGGAATCATGAAATCTTAAAATATTATCGCCTCAGATAAAATGAGCCAATGAATATACCAACACAAATAGAAGTTTAAAGAGGGGGAACTGTAAGATCACTCAGTGAAATCTATTTATCTGAGTTAAAAAAAGGGGTGGGTGCTAATTCCTGACACTACACAGTCTCTGGAGCATCAAAGACAAACAGAAAATTAAAAACAAACAAACAAACAGGCAATAAGTTCTCATTTTTTCAAGTAAAATTCTAGGCCCTCAATCTTTTATTTTGGGGGGGACACACCCATTTGATGCTCAGGGGTTACTCCTGGCTAAGCACTCAGAAATTGCCCCTGACTTGGGGGGGACAATGTGAAATGCCGAGGGATCGAACCATGGTCCTTCCTTGACTAGCACTTGCAAAGCAGACACCTTACTTCTAGCGCCACCTCCCTGGCCCCAAGGCCCTCAATCTTAGTAGAGTAATATAGAAGGTAAAACCAAACTGCACTTTGGAAGCACAATAAAAGAGAGGTAATGGTGAGGATCACATAATTTGTCTTAAATTAAAATTTTCCTTTAACTGACAAATATACATTTTGGAATAATATGAAGGCATCAAGGATGTTAAGAGCAACTTAAATTTTCCCTGTGTGGCTGATCATTCACTCCAAATGAGACCCTTAATTTTGCCTCACTGTCACACCTATTTAGCTGTCCACAATGTCAACAACTCTATAAGAAATTCTTTGTAAAGAGTATTTCTCCATGCGCGTACTTACAAAGACTGCATTTAAATCCTCTAACAGTATTTATTCTAATTTTCTTTACTTGTAGACATTTTCTGAATCATGGAATAGGTCTGTCTATTTTAGGGTAAAAAAAACTGCTGATAACTAATTATGTGGCTTCATTTATTTTCAAACATTTAATGTGAAGAAATACAATACCAGAGTTTGGCAGCCAAAGTCCAAGCTCTGCTACAACCATAACTTCTCAACTTCAAGCTTAATTACTGTATTTTTCAAGCAGGAACAGAATCTCTGCTGGAGATCTGATGTTGTGGGAAATCAGCTTGTTGTGGTATATGCGGAGTGTTTGTATATGTGTATTGCATGAGCAAGTGTATATACGTGTGTGTGTTTGTGTTGTGTATGTGTGTTTGTATGTGTGTGTATCTGCAGTGCATATGAGTGTATGTTGGAAGCTGAGTAGAGGGGTGGATCACTTCTGAAACTGAAAAAAAAAACTCAGTAGAGGGCCTGCTGCTGTTAAGATTTCCATCAATAACTCATCCCAAATATGCTAACTAGGAATACAAGAATCACTATATCTTGAGAGTACCTGAAACAGAACTTGGATCCCCCTTACCCTATTAAACAGACTAATAAAACTCCAGCTTCACAACTAGTAAGACACAGTTCTCTGTGGATCTAGAAATAGAGATGGAGGGATGGAAGAAGAGAGAAAAGCAATTACATCTTCCTTCAACCTACCAGCAACAGAGGGGGGGAAATAACTCTTAAAAGTATCAAAAGATTGTGCCAAAGGATTATTATTTCCATCCTTTGATGTCTTCCTACTGGACTTCTATCATTTAGGCACACAGGTGGCAAAGTACACATATCTGCAAAGCAGCAGTGCTGAAATGCAAACCCTTCCTATAATTTGCAAAGATCTCCACATGTATATTCAAACCATCCAGGGTCATGTGTACCTGATCCTGGTTCTTGCCAAGGTTTGATGACAATATATAAACAAATATAAAAACTGTGGGTACAGAAAACTGTACAAAAACTATCTGCTTCTGGGAAGGAATCACTGAAAATAAACTGGAAGGTCAAAATAGAATTTGGAAAAAAAAATGAGAAGATCCAGAGTTAAAACCCAACTTTAGGATCTGGTCTTTGACCAACAGCTACCTACTCTCTCAACACCTTAGCTTCACTGTGTCTTTGAAAATGGACCTTGGTAAATAGCTTGAGTATATGTCAGCAGACATCTATGAAGATGGAAAACTGATACTGCCTGTTAAGAGACAGACTTTGATGAGTAAGCTAATCATTACATCAGCTCTATAAAATTGTAGTACAACATGGAGAAAGACTAAACACATTTATGTTGTGGTCTAGCTGCTACCATTTTACTGAGGAAAAGCTACAGTCAAAATTGCTCTGGTTATTGGGCTGAGACCCTACCTAGCACACTACCACTGCAAAAGCCAGTGGTTTCCACCTATTGCCACCATCTTCTGGACAGTAAATTGCCCCAGCTCTTCCACCAGGTTCCAAAAGAAAAGGATGGCTGCCAATACTTCCCAAGTTGTCTGGCCCTGGTTGACACCTCTATGGCATTTTCAGAAAGGAGGAGTGGGCAGATTCAGCTTTTTGATTGAGCTACAGCAGCCCAGCACTACATCCTATACCCTCCCACAAAGAACAATACAGCTCCACAACTTAACCTCATCAAATTTCTAAGCCACTATATTTGTTTTAGATCTATAGATCATAGACACTTCAAAATTTTATAGTGTCAGCCCAGTTTTATCACAGGAAATCAGATGGGAAACCTACATAGTAAACTACCAAGTTTAGTGAGCCTAAACATTAATATGAATGGCTCAACTAGCACCAAACACAGCCCACAAATCCTTAGACTCAGACTTAATTAACACCATAGAGAGATACGGCAATTTTTATCAAACTGACCAGTGTTGAATAAGTTTTGATAATTCCATTTGCCTTTGTGTTGCAATAGCAATATGAAGTAAATGTGTTTGTGCCTGCATGGAGATATGCTATTCAGGTGGGTCAGAAATTGGAGACATTGGTGTTGGCATTAGTGCTAGAACATTTAATGCCTGAACCAACTGTATTATGAACTACTTTGTTAAGTCATGGTATTATAATAAAAATTAGGGAAAAATAAAAATGCCTTGTTATGTATTCTGTTAGCTAAGCAAGAGAGAGAACTTTATCTTATTAAATAACTTTTCCTAAAGGCAGAATAAGAATAAACAAGCAAAAGACACACTGGTATTTTTTATTAAGCACCAACTGCTGGCTATAGAGCCAGCTCGTAGAAAAGCAAAGCAAATTATATAAGTCAACTGTAATTACTAAGACCGTAAGTTCTAACAAAGAATTTTTCCACTCTAAGGGGATTCTACTTTGAAGTTAGCATTTCTTAAAGTTATTTCTTTATGATAAGTTTCATACTGATTTAAATCATAACTGATGTATAATCAGTTCATGCACATTTAAAGTCTAGAAAATTATTTGTAAGTAGATGTAGGTATGAAAAAATCTAATGAAAAGAAAGTTAATTAAAGCTCTAGATCACAGATTTTTTAAAAAAATGTATCCGCTTTTGATGTTTTAATTTATTAAGTAGGTGCCAGTTAGCTAGGGGGAATGGATCATACAGAAGTTACATAGTCCACCTCTGTGTGTCCTTCAAGTAATAGTTCTACACCTAAAAACTGTTTTACAGAAGAGAATTTACCAAGGGCAGGGGGTGGCAGGGCAGGGGTAAAAGCGGACACTTTGGTGAGGGGTGTGGTGTTGAAATGCTGTATGCATGAAATCCTTTCATTATTAGTATTGTAAACCAGTAACCAGGAAGAAGGGGAAGGAGCGAAGGAGGGAGGAAGGAGGAGTAAGGAAGGAAAAAAGGAGGGAGGGATAAAGTAAAGGAAGGCAGAAGTAAGAAAAGGAAGAAATAAAGGTAGGAAGGAAGGTAGGAAGGAAGGAAAGAAAGGAGGAAGGAAGAAAGGAGAGGAGGGTAGGTGGGAAGGATGAGGAAGGGAGGAAGGAAATGGGAGGAAGGGGGAGGGAAGAAGGAAGGAAAACAGGAAGGAAGGGAGAGAGGGAAGAAGGAAGGAAAGGAGGGAGGGAGGGGGAAGGAAGAAAAGGTGGGAAGAATGAGTAAGGGAGGGAGAAAGGAATAAGGAAGGGAGGGAGGAAAGAAGGAAGGAAGGAAGGAAGGTGAGTTGGAGGAAAAGTGGGAAGGATAAAGAAGGGAGAAAGGAAGAGGGGAAGAAGGGAAGGAGGGAGGAAGAAAGGAAAGTAGGAAGGAAGGAAAGAAAGGAAGGAGGGAGGAAGGAAAGAATTTACATGTAATGTAAGGGAATTTTCCCAATCAGTATCAGAAATCTTTAACGTTAGAGTCTCTCAGTATAATTTATGGCACAGCTCACTTCAGTCTCACTGATTTCATAATAACTGAAGTTTGAATGTAGGTGGAGAAATGAAGAACTGTAAAAGAGGAGAGGGATCTATTTGAGCAAAAATATAAGTAGATGAACAGAGAAAAATCAAAAAATGTGCATGCTCCCATCAAATTACTTCTGCCATGTAATTTTAAAGAATTGCTTTTGGAAGTATGATCAGAAGTGTAAAATTCTCAGATACACTGTAAAAAATTCCTGTTATTTCCTAAACGATGTTTATAATAGGAAAGAAGTAAAACTCTTTCTAAAATTATTTTCTTTATTTGAAAGTAGACATATTTTGAGTATATTTGAGTTTGACATTAGACAAGTAAATGTGTGCTATATGTTATACACCATTAAATAAATTCTTACATTTCTATGTACTTGGGTTTCTTTCTTTGTTTTTTGGCCACACACAGTAAAGGTCAGGGTTACTCAGTTGTTAGCCTGCACTCAGAAATCACACCTGGCAGGCTCTAGGGACCATCTGGGATGCCAGGGATTGAAACCAGGTCGGCCGTGTGTAAGGCAAAAAGAACCACTGTGCTACCACTCTTTTATGTAATTATTTATTTTTAGAATAAGTCAAAATTTCTCTAAAAATTTCTCAAAAATATTATGACTTGGTATCACATTGGAGTCTAAAGGAAGGATCATAAGAAAAGCTGTGTATTGAGACATGTATCTTGTAGCAAATCTAGCACAGATAAATATGTAAGGTATTTCCAAAAATTTTTAGTTTTATTAAAAATAAAAAGTCAACAAATAGCTCTATTTCTAATGTTCTCAGTCAACACAGACTATTTTGTCAGTTAGAAAATATTAGATTCAAGTTCTCAGAAAAAAAAAAAAGAAAGTACAACACAGGCTACACTGTGAGTATTTAGATTAGAATCTTTTCTTCCTACTCAAGATGTCTTCTTTAAAAGGGAAAAATTAAGGAAATTAATAGGAAATGGCATTAATATCCACTTAGATCACTGTCAGCATTGCAGAGGGCATGGAATGGACCAATTCTAAAGGGAGTCATCAACATACTTCCGAAACACTTTAATTATGTAGCAGATGGCTCAATTTAACATATACTTGGACTGTGACAAGGTCATACCTAAGAAGTGTTTTCTCATAACATAAAGCTAAATATAAAAGCTTCACATTAAAACTATTTGAAACTATTTTTTTATATTTAAAAAATATAAAAAGTGTTTCTAGTTTCTCCTTTTATCTTACTGCATCCACCATAGTGATAATTCTAATTAGAACTATTTAGATCATTCGCCTACCATCCCCCAGAGCATGCTATATACTAGTAAGCTTGAAAGTGGAGTTTGAAGTAGACATAGTAAGAATTCATTAACTCTCAAGTATAAACCAATTTATCGGAAATAGGGAGTAAAATGAAGTCATAGCATTTTGTTATACATGGATATACATAGAAAGTATGCCGAGTGAGAGGGAAGGACAGACATTGAGTGATGACATTCATCTGTGAGATATTAAGAAAGAAAACACCATAGAATGAGAATGATTCCTAAACCAGGAGAAATGATGGGGGCAGTACAGAAGGGAGCACAATGAGAATGATAGCTGGAAATGATCACTCTAAGAAGCAGGTGCTGAAAGGAAGGCAAGCAAAATGCACTAGACTTCTTCAGCAGCAATGTCACAAAGCAATGTCCAAAAGGAAAAAAGGAATGAGTGAGAGAGAGAGTTGAGTGAGTGAAAGAGAAAGAGGAGAAAAAGAGAGACAAGTGTTCCATAGAAGCAGGCTGGGGGCGAGGGTGAGGCAGAAGGGAAACAGGACAATGGTGACAGGAATGAACACTAGTGAAGGGATGAGATATTGGAACATTGTATGAAATTCAAACATCAACTTTTAACTCTATCTCAACATGATTTCATTACGTTTTTTAAAGCAGGAAGTTAACTGTGTGAACAAGTACAAATTATGAATATGGTAAAATAAAAACTGTCAAATTTATTATTATTTCAAAAGGTGAGGTCTGCTTGTGTATGCTTTTTTATCTTTGGAAATAATATATACAATTAAATGAGATTTTTACTATTGCAAATGGTTATGTCTACTATAGAATTCTACAATTCTCCCATACAAGGTCAGACTCAATGTCTGACATAAAGAAAAAATAACTATATCTCATTTTCTTTTATTTTTTGGGCCACACTTGGTGATGTTCAGGGGTTACTCCTGGCTATGCACTCAGAAATTGCTCCTGGCTTGGGGAACCATATGGGACAAACTGCAGAGGGATCGAACTGCAGTCTGTCCTAGGTCAGCCACATGCAAGGCAAAAGCTCTACCACTGTGCCACCGCTCCGGCCCTTATATATCTCATTTTTAAGTTTAAAATACTCAAATGCGAGAGAGAATAAGATCTTTAAAATAAAGGCACATTTATCTAGTAATCTTTAGATAATATAAAATGTTATTTTGTTTATATAGTCATGCATATTATATAAATGTAATATATTAGTGCCCTAAGGGTAAACCTGTAAGGCTTGGTTAATAGTTCCAAACTATAATTCTTAAATAAAAGATTATTTGTCCAAACAACTGAGTTGATCCATATTATTTCTAATATATGAAAATTCTAAATCTTCCTTTAATGACCTTTGCAGATATTTTTTTTAATAAGGCTTAGTTTTGATTCAAATTAAACTTGAATTCCAGGAGAAATTAAAGTGAAGGTATTTTCTTCATCAACTTTCTCTTGAGCATAATGTCTAATCTTCAGCTATAGTAACACCAAGAATATAAAGTTATCTGTACCACATTTACTCTATGACTATATATAAACTCTCCTTCTATAGAACTAAAAATGAAGAGAGTAAACAGAGAAATAAAGTCTATACTAGAAAAAAATGAAAGTTCAAAGAAATTGCAAAGAAATTCTTAAAAACAGAAAACAATTCGTAATGAGAAATTATCTTTAAAGATGAATATTTACTTTGTAGAAATTCCAGAGGAAAGTTTACAAGAAAAATGAATTATTTTAAATTAATAATTTGAAATTATCCAAATAATCATTCCTAATACAGTCATTCCTTTGGGAATAAAAGTTTTTAAACTTTAATTCAATGTTAGTAACAACTGTATTAAGTAGCAAGAATCTATGGCATTTGAAAAGAACGTATGTTCCAGAGTAAGGTTTGAGCTTGAACTCCAATTGTTAGATTTTGTTCTTTATGAGTTAATTCTTTAATATGTAATGAATATCAATGACAACAATTTCTCCATCCCAGAAAGATCATGTTGGAAGTTTGAAAAGGAATAAAATAGAAGGAAAAATTCCGTACATTATAAACCTCAATATAAATGGTAATTGGGATATTGTTACTATAATCTACAGTAATGCCATCAAACGATTTGAAATAACTAAAAAGTCAGAGGAATCATTTACTATTCGAATCTCCTTCTCACCAACTGTATCATTTAATTTTATATCTCAAAAGAAAAAGAGTAAATAAATTATAAGGATTCATCCTTAATAAGTAAGTGGTAGCTTTAAAATTATACTGAGCAAGATTCAGCAGAAGGACTGAAAGTTATTGGAGTATGTGAGAGCAGTGACAATCTCTCTGCTAGGATGGAGTAGGATAAAAAATAAGAATAGTATTTCCCTACATGGTGATAGTAGGGTGGCACTAATGGAAAGATAGCACGTAGAAATCACAAGGAAGTCTATAGAAAGAAAAAGTCTAAGGTAGAGAGCAATTTCCCAATGAATACTCATTTAGTAAAAGAAAGTGATCAATTTATTTAAGGAGACGTCAAAGATTTAATAATGAAACAAACTATAATAAATAACTTTAAAGGTTCTTCTTCCCTGTACCTGAATGCTTTGATATGAAGAAATCGAAAATTATTTAAGATTTATCTTTATTGAGTATTGAGTACTTGGGTAGGGTTAAACTAGTACTAACACGGCTGGAGAGATAGCATGAAGGCAGGGCATTTGCCTTGCATGCAGAAGGCTGGTGGTTCGAATCCCGGTATCCCATATGGTTCCCAGTGCCTGCCAGGGGTGATTTCTGAGCATAGATCCAGGAGTAAAACCTGAGCATTGCCGGGTGTGACCAAAAAACCAAAAAAAAAATTAGTACTAGCAACTGTAATATGAATATAGTTCATAGCCTTGCCTTGGCTCCCTTGCCCTTTGACTTTGGACTGATCATGTGACTTGCACTGGCCAACAGGATAGCAGGATAATGTAATACATGATGTATTGCTCCCCTTGAATGCTTCTTTCACCATAATGACCACTGCCCATTCTGTAATGATCCTAAAGTAAGTCAGACTCTAGTGAATTGCAGATGTTCTAGGGCTAACAGCAGAGTCACTTGAAACTACATGCCCCCTCTGAGTGAGAAAGAAAAGCTTGTGTGTATGTGCCACTAAAATTTTGAGCACTGTCTATAATTTAGCAGTAGGTGATTTATTGAAGAACATCAATCATACATATGAAAGTATTTTAAGGAATGAAGCAGAATTGTCTAAGGTAAGCATTGGGAATCTAAGTCAGTTAGTGAAACAATTTCTTAGAAATTGGTCTATTCAGTAAGTATGCTTGATTGTCAAAGAAGGCTTTAATAAAAGTGCTTTAATCTATTTACCATAAAAAATTTGAAATATCTACAAAAAATACATATAAATGTATACAAAAAAGAATAAAGGTAAATGCTTTCATTTATTTATCTTGCAAAACTGTAAATCATCTGCAAAAAACAATACAAATAAGCAATCCTAGAAGATGTAAATACAAAGGATAAATACACATTTTTTTAAGTAATGAGAAAGGGAGACAAAGCGTTTTGAAATATTTTTCAACAAAGACTAAATAAATTCACTCTGCCAACCACAAGTCCATAAAATAGGCAGCTGTGAGCAAAATGGATTTTAATCAAATTCAGATGAGCTCACCATTTCTAAAACACTCAAGAGGTATTGTCTCGAATATATTAACAAGACCCACAATGCAAATGTGTATGGCTATATTACAACAAAACAAAATGCCATGCAACAAGGTATGCAGTCCCTCCTCCTGCGGGGCATCAACTCATTACAATTGAGAAGAAAACTACACTTGACTAGATATGGAGAAATTCACCTTGCTGCTTAGGGGAGTAGCATGGGTTTAGAACTCCCTAATATAGACACAGTGGAGCCCAAGAGAGACCTCTAAAATTAAAGCCACAGTTTGAGAGAGGTACCTCAAAAAGATGGAGTGCAAATTTTGCAGGTGAGAACCCTCAAGAAAACACAAGGTGAACTCATTAGCCAAAAAATAAAGGAAAAAGGTCACAGTGGATAGTGATACAAAATGACATGACAACTTTAATATTTTATGGAAAGTGAAAAAAGTGCTCACATCATAGCTGATTTCCAGGTCAAAGTTATCTCAGGTGGATGAAGTAAAATGTAGCATGTAACATTGAAATGGAAAAACTATGTCTGCTCTGTGCTGATATCAGAAGTAAATTGCCAGTGCAGCAATTTAATCTCAGAGCTAAATTACAATGAATTACATGATTTTTATGTAACGCATATTTTCTGCATGCTCTGTGAACCATATTAAATATCAGTTTATAACAGAATTATGTATTATACAAGACTATTTACCATTCTTTGCAAAAATTAAGCACAGTACTACTTATGTGTTTTTCTTTTCAAGTGGGACTATTCCTTTTTCTGTTAGCCTCAGAAATTCAACTCCTTGAATTCCATGTGACTTGACAAAAAGGAGACATTTTAAAAATGGCTGCTGCTTGCTTTGTGCCTGTTTGGTTTCCTGCCCCTTGCTTGCCTCTGGGATTCAGACATGAAAGCCCCCAGTGGAAAAAAGTCTCCACCCATGTCATCAAGGTAAGTGGTCTCCACCCATGAAGTGGGGGGCAGAGGAGCACAGCTGCTTGGCTTTGCGCCGTGCACATCTTCTAGCTAATGAACCCAATCGTAACACACAGAAAAACATACATTACAAGCATGACAATGGAGAAATAATGCAGGCCAAGATCATGCATGGAGAATGAAGATGGCAGCTCTGATGACCCGAAAAGTGCCAAACACCTAGTTAACCTCTCAGATAAGGAGTTTAAAGAATAGGGAGGTTGTTCATAAAACTCAAAGAAAGAATACATCAAGCTGAACAGACCACAAAGTTAGAAATCAGAAAACTCCAAACTGAAGTAACAGATCTGAAAAACTCAGTAGATGAAATGAAAACCTCAATGGAAAGCTTCTCCAACAGGGTAACCGAAGCTGAAGACAGAATCAGTGAGCTGGAAGATGAGGTGTATAAAAACTGCATAAAACAGAAAAGATTACAAAAGAGCCTTAAAGCAAATGATTAGACAATGGAAAAAATACTCAGGGAATGTAACAGATGAAAATATAAGTCTTTGATTAACTCAACAGAAACAACATAAGAATCACTGGAGTCTAAGAGACCCAGAAGGAGAATCTGCAGGAAAAATCAATAGTCAAGGACATCATTGCAGAGAAACTCCCTGAGCTAAAGAGTACATACAACCAAATCTTGCATGCCAGCTAAAAGAGACCCATAAGAAAAGCACTCCAAGACACATCCTAGTCAGAATGATGAATCCCACAGATAGGAGTAGAATACTAAAAGCAGCAAGATCAAAAAGGAAAATAACATTGAAAGGAGCATCCTTACAATTTATAGTAGACCTCTCACAAGAAACCCTCAATGCCAGAAGACAGTGGTGAGATATAGAAAAATTCAACTCCCTCTTCTCGCCATGATCATTAATTCTGATTTTGTAATCAAGAATATAGGAAAAAATAATAAATAAAACAATTTAAAGACCATGCAAAAATACGTAGGCTAAAAAAGAAAAAAATTAAAGTAAGTTTGGTAAAACAACATTGATGGATCTTAGAAGATTACCATGATTCAGACATTTTCCCATGATACCAGGCAAAATCTACTAGTAAAAAATGTGACTAATTCATATTACTAATATCTTCATCAAAGATTAAAAAAATGTCACCTATCAGCCAATAGGATATGTGTAATTATCTGTATGGAACTGAGGGAAGGGAGTGATCAGAGTCTAATCCATCAAAGCACTTGATTAAATGTAGAAAGTCTGAAAAGACAAGCTCACTCTTTTTGGCCAGTGTAAGCCAGGTGAGAGCTACCAGAGGTTAGATCCTAAAGTAGTTTCCAGTTTTCTGCCTTTTTCTATTCACTTTTGTCAACCTGAGTGGAGGAAAATGAAGGATAGAATATTGACTTGAGGAATATTGAATGATGGAATATTGACTTGTGAGCACTGTTGAAAAAGGTGTGTAACTCCTAATCAAAGGGTGAGTTTCTTGATGAGTCTGTTGTTGAAGAGATATTATACACTGTCCAAAGGTTTGACCAGACAGTAAATCACTCCTCCATGCCAAGCAGAAATAGAGCTTAAAGGAATGGGCTATTAGTTTCAATATTGTACAATACTGGATAAACAGCTGATGAAAGTAAGCCTAGATCTGGAAGGAAAGGTGATAGAGTGATGAATATTGTCTTCTGAGACTTTGAGACTGCAGAGAACACAGGTGTCTGAGAACAAGCATACAAAGTCTGATGAAATCTTTAAAATCCTTAATGTGATTCTTTGCAGGGATGTAAAACACAGCAGGGGCAAAGGGTGAACTGTGAAAGAAAGATTTCAAGGGGCTCAGTTTAAAAGAAGGCCAAGTAACTAACAGGTTCTTCCAAAGGGGGGCCTACATGAGGCTGAACATGAGTTCACATGGGTATGAACTCCTCTAAGAAGAGAGGCCAGCACACAGGAGTCTGGGAAGCAGAACACCTAAGCTAGAGATTCTAAGTGATAGGTAAGGCGGAGAGGTGAGAGAGAGATCAGTAGGGACAAGTGCTGAATGTCTCTGAAGTGACCCTGTATTTGATAAGGCAGCCTAAAAAAGCTTCTAGACAAAGCTAACTTAGAAGTGAAGAATGTTTCCAGAGAGAAACATAAAGGTTCAAAGAGAGAAATGGCATGTGTGTGTGCGTGTGTGTATGTGTGTAGGAGAGTATTAACATGGCACAAGAATAGTCAAAAATAAATCAAGCATGAGAAAAAATCGTATCAGTTTGAAAGAAATAGTCTACGAATTGAAAAGGAGGAAAGTCAATTAAAGGAGAAAGACAACACAAAATGTGCAATGCTGCTTCAGTTTCTTTTTTTTTTTAATTAATTTTTATTGTGATTGAAGTTCATTACACAGAATTATTTACAGTACATAGTGACAATGAGTGAAGGGCATTCCCACCACCAATATTGTCCTCCCTCCACTCCTGTTCCCAGCATGTCTCCCATATCTCCCTCCTTCCTTTGCTCTCCCCCTCTCCCCCCACAGATACTAGTGTAACTGGTCTCCACTTAGCAGCTTGTTGTGGGTCAGATATTTCCTTCTTATGCAGAGTGAGATCATTTGAAAGCCCACGTCCTTCCAGGAAACTGATGTGTTCATTAATGGGCTCGGCTATAACACTGTCCTAATCCTGGCTAAAGGAAGGATGTCAACTAAGGTCACTTGACAAACTGGACACTTTTAGTACAAATTAGTCTGCTGGAATCTAGCAGGCCCATATAGAAACTAAGCACAAGCAGAAATGCTTTGATTGCTTTGCAAATCATGAGGCATGAGGAGGGACTCAGATTTACAAGGACTGGGTTTCAAGGTTGTAAAACAAGGTAGTGGTAATGATGTTTTATCCATGTAATTGCATTAAATGTAATTATTATTTTTGAAGGTATTAAAATATTCAGATCTTTTCAATGTGAGAGGCCTGCATTTTTCCACTTTGGGATCCATTAGCTACACTGAGAGAGACATAGCCCTGGGCTGCTTTCATCCAGTATATTCTCTGAAAAAAAAATCTTAAAAATGGTGCTGATTAGATTATTTCTCACTCCGCTCCTCCCTAGAAATTTGTCAAATGCAACAACAGTCACAGAACATCATCCTGAGAGTTGAGGGTCAGTTTTCAGACCTCTGGGGCCACTTTTGGATGGTGCAGCAGGGTATAACAGAGTCCCTTGGGATGGGATACACATTTTTGTTTTAGTAAGAAGACAAGCTCAATGGTAGACAACTTTTCCTCAACTGGAACAACCAGGCGCCTGAATTAAATAAAGCATGATCATGTCAAACTGGGGAGGCCCTAATACAAAGCCAGTTCAGAGACTGAGAGAGAGGGCTGATAGTTGGGTGCTCCCTCACCAGTGCAATGTGGATGTTGAGAAGGACAAGGGGAGGAAGTGGTGGTCACTGGAATCCCCCTTGACCCGGACACTTGTGTAGAGAAATAACTGAACTTCAGTCAATGAGGTGATATTGCTGTTCATATTTCTGTGAGGAAAAAAGCGAATTAACTGAAGTGCTGTGGAACTTGGATGACAAGTGAATGGCACTTGCTAAAACCAAATCTGGAATATAAACTGTCCAGTAAAAAGAATGTTGGATCAGATCTTCCTGGAGCAGAGTGCTTAATGGAGGCAACAGCCCTGGATTTGGGCATCAGGACACCCAGATGATTTAAGCAGAGCAGCTGTGTCATAGTTAAAGATGGAAAGCGAAAGACTCTCAGAAGAACTCATGAACTGAATGCTCTGTCCATCAAAATTAATTTGCACTTCCTGGAATTCAGAGACAGGTAGAGCATAAAAACATGCCCAAGTTGCTGGGAGGATCCTGTGCCAGGACAAAAGCACAGAGAATGAAAGGTAGTAGGAACAAACATGCTGACTGGGAATCCGGCTCTCTGCAGTTCACAACAGCCAGCCAGTAAAGGCCCTTGACAGCAACCTGCTCAAGAAAGTCTTTCATAGGTCACTCCTGAAGTTTGAGCATTGTATCTGGGAAGGCATGAGAGTCTGGGCAAATGTGGAGCCTTTTCTAGCAGCCTCTTGGTACCTCAGGCAAAAAAACAAACTTGGAGAGAAACCTGGGAACTTGGCTGCTATAAGACTGGGGTTAGATCAGAGGTGCTGGGAGACAAAGCATTTACTGCTGGGCCTACAGACCATGGCCCTTTGTTCTGTGGAGAAGATATAGATTCTATGGATGCCCAGGATGACTTCCAGGATGTGCACCAGGCAAATGGTTTCCAAAAAGGCAGGCATCTGATGAACTTCCTAACAGGCCAAGGGCACTCAGTGGTCTCATACAAGTTCCTCAGCCTAGTCGATCACACTCATGCAGGCCCCAAGCAAGTGGCTACTGGTGATTTTATACATGCCTGTGACCCTGTGGTAAAAATAGCCAATTCTGGACCTCCTGTCCTGATCTTACCTGGGCACTCAGGACAGCTGAGATCAAAAGAACCAAGGTCTTCCTCAGCATGCTGATCACTAGAGGAGTGAGCTGGTGTGCTCCAATGAACACGACATGTTGCACACTCACTAGGAAATACATGTCCCGACAGGCCGGAGTCAAGGAGCTGGCTTGGCTGTGGCTGGGTACCCCCACTATTGAAAGACACTTCTGGGGATGGACATGGTGGCCTAGGCCAGATGGACCCAACTCCCACATGGTGTTCATTTGTTTGTACTCATTGGCATTTTCTGGTCTATCCTGAAAAGGTTCCTCAGAATTGGTGTTGTTTTCATTCAGAAATGAGATCTTAGGTAGGTTAGAGTATTTTGGTTGAAAGACATGCCTGAACGTAGGACAACATGGTGCTGCCGAGTATGAGTCCCCTAAGTATGGAGAACAGGTGCTTCTGTTGGTAGGCCCTCTCCTATGATTATGAAGAGGCAGTTGTAGGGCATGATAGGTCTGTAGTCATTGAATGGTAAAGGTCATTATTCTGATCCAACTTCATACCCTCTTATCCAACAAGGCTCAGGCCATCAGTGATGTCTCTGGACGGAATTGGAACAAGACACTTTTTTCTGTTCAAGATGTCAAAAACAGTTGAAATGGATGTGTGGTAGCACTTTCTGTAATTCCACACACATGAAGATTCCTGGGGTCATTGGTTTCATTGTGCAGATTAATTCAGAGGTCAAATCAAAAGCCCAAGTCCTTAGGTTGATTGATGGATGAATTAAGATAGATATGATTCAAATAGAACACAGATTTCTATGATATGCATTATAAAGTGAGGTTTTTTTTTGGGGGGGGGGGCACACTCAGGGATTACTCCTGGTTCTGTGCTCAGAAATAGCACCTGGCAGGCTCTGGGGACCACATGGGATGCTGGGGATCGAACCCAGATCTGTCCTGGGTTGGCAACATGCAAAGCAAATGCCCTACTGCTGTGTTATCACTCCAGTCCAGTGAGGAGTATTTTGATAAAAATATATTGTATTGGCATGTTGCATGGAATTGAAATTTCTTGACCTAATATTTATTTACTCTAGAATTATCTAAGACCTTAGGTTCAATTTTTGAAAGATCAAATTAAATCACAAAAATGTTTAATGGTCATTCATCAAAATGTAAAAGAATAAGGGAATCCTTAATGAGAATAAATAATAAGCCAAGAGAAACTGACAAATATTCCAACTTGAATCATAGTTCTCTGTTTTCTTGGTTCCTGTCACAGGAATCCTTAATTATATTTTCCCTGGTTAGATTGACATTACATTCTACAAAAGAGTGTCATGAACTATAAGATTGCCTACTAAATGGGTATGTCTGAAGGAACATAATGATGGAAATGGATGACTGGAACTGCAGGCATAGCAATGCCCTAACCAGGGGTTTCAAACTCGTGGCACGCGGGCCGTTCCGTACAACATTTTGTGGCCCTGCCCTAGAGGAATCTTGTTTTGTTTTAGTTGTTTGGGTCACACCCCCCAATACTCAAGGCTTACTACTGACTTTGCACTTAAGGATCACCCCGACTTTGCCTCCTGCGGTTCCCAGGTAAATTGTGTTTGAGACCCCTGTCCTAACCCTATTGTGAAAGTCCACACTTCACTTCATTTTTAGTCTTTGAAAATGTATAGATAACTTAAGAATTCTACCAGGCTAGAGTGATAGTACAGCAGGGAGGGCATTTCTCTTGTATGTAGCCAACGCAGATTTGATCCCTGGCATCCCATATGGTCTGTTAAGCCTGCCAGGAGTGATTTTTGAGCACAGAACCAGCAGTAACACATGAGCACCTCTGGGTGAGGCCCCAAACCAAAAACAAACAAACCAACAACAGAATGTTACCACCTTGAAGATTTGTTTACTCTTCAACTTAGAAATATATGGGTAGGACCAGGAGCTTAATGAAGTAAAATAAAGGAAGAATATTACAAACTGCATGTCCAAATAAACCTTGGTTTGATAATCCACCAAAAAACTAACTGATCAGCTGAAAGTATTTCCTTTGTATTGCTGCCAAACTCATAATCTATCAAATGAATGAGGTTCTGAAACACTGAGAAATACTATGATTTCACTCCAGATTCCAGATCAGACTCTGATTACATAATTCTGCCCTTTAAATGTAAACCAAGAGAAAGGACACTGTTACAAATGAAAAACCAGCTGGGCAAAGCCCACCACTACAAGCTGCATGCCATTCAAAGAAAGGCAAAGCAGTACTCAACCTGCAGGATTCTGCTTAATTCTGTCTATATAATAGCTTGTCATCTCTATTAGCCATTAATCTCACTGGGGCTTCAAAATTCTAATTATGCAACTAAACATTAAGAAAATTTAATCACACAAGCATGCCATAATTTAAGACGACCCTATCAATTTGAAAAATCATTACCTACCTCATATTTTAGTTTTCGTTGAATGGTGCCATTGTGAAGCTTCTCATTATTCTAAAAAGAAAATGAAAAGCCCTTTAAATTAAATTATAGCATGTTCATACATGAGGGAAAAACTTATTTGATTGTTAATATTTATGGGAACAGATTCTAAAGAAACAGTTGTCATTCAAAAATGACAGCTTTTCTATTCCGAAGGTAAACAAGACGGTTGAGCCATCTACCTATAAAAGAAATGAGTAATTTACTCCCAATATTAAATTTCTAACAATACTACTAAACAGTAAACATAAGATTTCTGTAGGATACCTCATAATTTGTAAGGCAGAAAGGAAATATCTTTATTTTGATAAAATCTATTGGTCACAAGCATGTATCATGTCAAAAGCAAAATCATAATAATTTGGGATAATTTACCAAACAAATTAAATGTCTAAAGTTGGAATCTAGAGGAAACAGAAAACAGTATAAATAGAAATTTGATATGTGAAAGGCAAAAGAATGTATTTTATGTTTTTCTTTTGTGGGGCCTGAGTATACCTGGTATTGATCTTCTGATTCTGTGCTCAAGGATCATTTATGACATTGCTCAGGGCACCAAATACTACGATAATGACTGAATCAGGCTTGGTCACATGAAAGAAAGAGCCTTAAACTCTACACTGTCTATCTGGTCAAAATAAAGCATTGTAGGAGACCATTCTATGCACTTAAGTATTTCCATTAGTGCCTGGAGCACATGCTTTATATCTAACAGGCCTGGTTTAGTCCCTGGCATTGTTTGGGTGGTAAAAAAAAGAAAAGAAAAGAAACAATCTTTGATTTATCTGGTTTCATTTTTGGAAAACCACACTCTGTGAGGCTCAAGGCTTCCTCACTCTGTGCTACAAAAACCCTTATGGCAGTGCTCAGGGGGGACCTCATGTAGCTTCAGTGATCTATCACATGCAAAACAAACACCATAACCCCTGTGCTGATCCCCAGAGGTTCAAAAAACATTTTTTTAAATACTGACTTTTGAATAGAACTTATAAAAATTGCTAACCCCAACCAAAACTAATGAATAATTTCAGGAACATACTGCATCTCAGATTTCTGACTGAGAGACTGTAACAAAAGACCCCTGATCACCATCAAAAAGCACACCCTGAACTGAAAGCACACCTTGAACAAGAACAACTGATTACTTTGGTTTCTTCTCACCTTTGTCACGTCTGTGGAGATAACACTAGCATCACCAAGAACGTGATGCAAGTCCTGGAGACGTCTCTGAACTTCTTCTTCAATGTAAGCATTGATCCTGGGAGCAATGGAAATTAAGGTAATCAGAAATTGCTAGCCAGAGAGGGTATTTCTATTATCTTTACTATGCACTTATAACAAGGCAGTTGTTAAATTATCTTTTGGTTTGGTGGTTTATGGGGCCACACCAGCTGAGTTCAGTTTTCTCTGGTCTGACAGGGCTCAGGAGACTATATGGGATGCCCTAAATAGAAATCTGAGTCAGCTATGTGCAAAGACATTACCCTACACTGTACTATGGCTCTGGCACTGCAACAGCTAAACTATTAATGCCAAAAACTGACAAATAAAATTTTTACTCTAAGAAATTTAGTACATGCTCACTAACTGACTGCCCTTCCCCCTTAAATTAGATAGAAGTGGATAAATAACAGAAAGTTAGGAAAACTAAGGGGTGGGGGCTAAGTGCCTCCATCCAAGTCCATCTTGGATTTCTACAGCGGGACCCCCTGCAGCCAGACATGGGTTTTAGAAGGTCTCCTGATGTCAGGCTTTACTCTGTGGCTCACCCTTTGACTCAATGAGCCTCTTTTCGATCACAACAGCTATTTCGTACATCATAAATTCATTATGAGGAAGAATGAAAGAAAAAAATATCAGAATTCTGCTGGAACAATGCTTTGGCATTGTTCCTTCCACTCTCTTCTCTCTAACTGCTTCTCTTCAGGAAAGCTGTTGTTTAAACATCTACCTTCAGGAGAAGTCCTGACAGATGCAGGAGAAATGTAATGGATGCTAGAAACAGCTGGATTTTGAGGCAATTGTCAACTAATTGTTTGACATCCCATCATTGTGAGTGACCCATATAAAGTTCTTCCATTCATCTAGATGAAGCAGAGACATTAGTACCATCAAAAATCTTCTGTGAACAAACAGAAGGTTGACTTAGTTCTTGGCTCTTCTTCTCCCAGGTGATTAAATGGATTAAATTACATTTATGATATGGGATGGTTACATCTTACTCCACTTAAAAAAAAAGTCTTGCTTCACCTTTCTAAAAATCCTTTAATTATTTCTGTACTAGTGTCTGTGGCTAAATGATTTTCTAAAATAAAATATATAAGATTGCAAAATGGAATTACAATAACAAAGTATAGTAGTTGCAAGAAAATCAGGGGTAATTAATTTTATACAGATGGCCTACCTCCTTGGGTCTTTCCTTTAGCTTTAAACTACTCTAGAAAATAGAGACACAAAGACTAATGCCTTTCAGAGACATTTTGATACCCAAATACATATCTCCTAATATCAGGACGTTAGGACTCTTCAATTTGAAAAAAAATTATTAATGTATCTGAGAATGTCAAGAAACCAAGAAAAATATAAGTTCATCCAGTCACAGAAGTTTTTCCTCTGATAACATATGTTTAAAATCTTCACAATCAATCTGAACTTCCTGGTAGAGATTTTGTAAGAGACTCCAGGTAAATGACTTCTATAAATCAACTTTCAGTACCAACTCTTCCTTTTCTTAGCACAGTTCAACTATCTTTGTTTTGTTTTGTTTTCCTTTCTTTACAATCTGGTCTTGTATCCTTTCTTTGTATAATCTGATTTCCCTACACATTTTAACTTCAGCAAGCTCTTAGTCCTTGGTTCCCTTCAAGTAATCCCTCATTCTATCATGGGCAGAGAGCAACCAAAGAGGAGAAAACTTTTCTCAGAACACATATTATTTCCCCTCTTCAGTGATCCATTCCTAAGGAAAATGGCCAGTATGAGGCACTGTCACTATTAATTCATATCGGAAATTCTAAAATTTTGCTATCCAGTACCTGTCATCCATAAGAGAGCCCAGATGAGATTTTTCAGCACTGGCTGGCAAGCAGGAAGCAGCACTTTGCCCCTCTAGGGTTCCATCAGCTCTAAAGATCTTCTGCTTCAACTGCTGGATTTCGTGTTCTAACCTAGAAGACAAATGACCTGTGGTTTCACACAGTGACACAATGTTTCTCAAACAATTTCACTAGATATAACATTGTTCTAGAATTCATGGGGAATCCATATACAAATGGTTCATGCAAAAACCTTTACTTTCTAGTAGATAAGACACACAAAATAAAGTCTTCACATGATAATGGATCCAAGAGAGGTTCCAGAACAAACGTCAGAGGTGCCTAAAAGAGGGAGAAAGTTGAACCATCAAAGGTACAGTCACTGTGCTCCAAGCAAATCTTCAGCAGTACATGCACATGATTCTGAGCCCTCCAACTCTTTTAACACAAGTTGTAGGAGAAGTTCACTGAATAGTTCTATAACAAAGATACTAAAATCACAATCTCTGGTCAGCCATTTCTTTTTTTTTTTTTTTTTTTGGTCACACCCAGCAGTGCTCAGGGGTTACTCCTGGCTCCATGCTCAGAAATTGCTCCTGGCAGGCACGGGGGACCATATGGGGTACCAGGATTCGAACCGATGACCTTTTGCATGAAAGGCAAACGCCTTACCTCCATGCTATCTCCCGGGCCCAAGGTCAGCCATTTCTAAACTGAGTTTCACAAACCATTGGGATTTGGGTATTCAGAGAGGATACTGATTTTTCTTCCAGGGCAGACAGTAATAGTAACAAAGAGGCTGAGCCATGAACTAGAAAAGCCCTTTGTGGCTAAGGCAAATACTCTGAAACTTGAAAGCAAGTTGGGCCCTAACAAGTAGACTGTGTATCTTGAGAAGTTAACCAGCAAGTATGATCAAGGTCACTGTTTCCGAGCAAAATCTGATATGGAAGACAATATGTGATACTAATAAAAAATTGGGAGAGTGAGACTCTTCTCACACCAGTGCAAGTAACTCCAATCCAGTGATATCAGTTTAAGATTGCCAGTAAATCTGGGGCAGAAAGTATAAGACCTAGTTAACAGTTACTGGCACACAGTATAAACCATGAAAAGCTAATGAATTCTGGTCCCAATTAATATCTGTATGAACAAATGAGTCAACTAATCTCTCTAAATTCCCCCAGTTACTCTTGATTGACTGAATCTAGTTTCTGATGGTTACAGTATGACGTGGCTGGCTCAGGGCATCATAAGTAAAACCTGTATGCTCTGGCCTTAACACGAAAGCCAGGTTTACAATTCTCCAAAATATAAAGACTGTTACCATGGGCAAGTACCAGTGGGTTTCAGCAGAGATGATGCTCACTATATCTCAACACTTTACATGTCTACTGACTAGAAAGTCCTTCTAGAACATGCAGCATCTTCAAAGGGGAAGGACTTAAATCAAGAAGAGGGATATTTGGGGCCAGGTTGCAGGTAAAGAAGTTGGAGACAATATGAACACAGAGTCTTGGCGATGGGAGGGAAACAAGCCAGATTAAAGATTGCTTGAATGTATATGATTAAGGCGATGATGCTCATTGGTGTTATTCAAAGACATTCTTTGGGGCTGGGGCAAAAGATAAAAAAAAAACAAATGGATTCACTTGGGGCACAGAGGGTTTGGTAATATTTATTTGAGGGGTAAGGGACAAGTAGGATATCCCATATTTTGTTTTGTTTGGGGGTCACACCTGGCAATATTTAAGGGCTTAATCTGGTGGCTCTATAACTGGAGCAAGATATTGAATCCAGGTTGGTCATCTGCAGGGCAAGCACCTTACTCACTGTACTATCACTCCAGACCCCAAGTAGGACATACTGGTAAAAGCATAACAAAGAATGAAAAGAACTGGCCCACCGATGGAGATCACAGCAATAGCACAGCAGATAGGACAGTTGCCTTGTATGAGGCCAACCTGACTTCAATACCCGAATCACATATGGTCCCCGAGCTTGCCAGGAGTAATTTCTGAGTGCAGCACCAGGAGTAACCCCTTAGCACCACCAAGTGTGACCCAAAAACAATCAAACAAACAAAATACTGGATCCCTCCCAGACAGCAGGTCTGTGGTAAGTAGACAAGCGAGAGAGACATGGCTACAAATTGAATATGGCATAGACCAAGATTTGAATTCCCTATCCCATTCTATAATATTTGTTTCTAGTCATTACACAGATAGCAAATAAATGGTTAAATATAGAAAATGGATAAATCTTGTTCATAAAAATATCAAGAGAGAAAGTCAAAGTCAATGTTGCTATTTAAACTGGTTGCCTGTGAATTGAGTTTCATCACAATCACGGAATGTCGCAAACAGCTAAGTCAGGTAGCACAGCAGGCTTAGACTTAGCCATGAAAACCCAGAGAGATAGCTACATAGAAAACCAATAGCAGGGGACAACCCTAAGAACATCCATCATGCATCAAGAACTCAGAATGTGTTGGCCTAAAATGGTCTTCGCAAACATGACTCCATCATAACACACAAAGGTAGGACCCTTCATAAGGTGACTTTACAGGGCTGGAGCAATAGCACAGCAGGTAGGGTGTTTGTCTTGCATGCAGCCAACCTGGGATTGGCCTGGGTTGGATCCCTGGCATCCTAGATGGCTCCTGAGCACAGAGCCTGGAATAACCCCTTAATGGTGGCAGGTGTGGCCCCAAACAAAAACAAAAAACAAAAGATGACTTTGGGAGAGATGCTGACATTGGGACAACATTTTCATGGAGATAATACTGTAATTATTATACAGTATCAATACTAATGACCAGAGATCAATAGCAGCTGACAAATATCAGGTACCTCCATATAAATCCTCCCACCGCATTTTCATTGCACCCAGATGCTGGGTACAAACTAAGATCATGCCCTGCTTTACTTCAGATTTTCTGAGGCTACAGCTTTTTCCAGCCATTTCATTTACATAGCACACCTGTAATCGTTTTCTTAAATCTCCAGCCAGTTTCTCTGCTTGAATCACATTCTGATTTCAGATTGTTATTAGCCATTCTTTTACCTGAGGGGATACATCAGAGAGCAAATGTGCAGGAAAATCACAAGGCAAAGGAGGCTGCTCTGGCTCCACCAGCAACAACTCCTATACCTGGTTGTCTACACTGATCCCAGGTTTCTACATAAGAGAAGCTGGACTCTTAGAAGACAGTGGATGGGGATTCCACTGCAAAACTCTGGAGAAGACCTGTGGGTAGGAGGAACACTGAGGTGGGGACAGCCCCTCAGACCTGAGTTTTAGTTAGGATCTAAGCAGAAGGAATGAGGGCTCCAATGGCTAAAACTCAATCATTAACAACTTGGTCACTTTGGATCTTAGAGTGATTTGTTTAAAAAATAAATATATACACAAAGAAAAAAAAGGTAAAAAACAAAACCCAACTGGCATCTCCAAAAAAAGCCTTTAACTAAGCTCAAAGAGAAAGTACTGTGGGTAAGGTGCTTGCCTTACAGATGGCCAACTCCAGTTCACTATCACCAGCACCACATATAATGGTCTTTGGAGTACATACAAAGTAATCCATTTACAGAGAAAGCCAGGAGTTAGCCCTGACTGAGCACTACCTAGTAAATATAATAATTGAAGTACCTACCTACCTACCTACCATCTATCTATCTAATCTATCTAGAGATCTGAAGCAAAGGAAAATACTGAGACCCTGGTGTTATCGCCTTCCTTCTGGTACAAGTTAAACAAAGAAGCCCCAAACTAAAAGATAAAGTTCAGAGCTGGAGAGATAGCGTGGGGGTCGGGCGTTTGCAGAAGGATGGGTTTCATGCAGAAGGATGGTAGTTCGAATCCCAGCATCCCATATGGTCACCGAGTCTGCCAGGAGCGATTTCTGAGCAGAGAGTCAGGAGTAATCCCTGAGTGCTGCCGGGTGTGACCCAAAAAAAAATCTAAAAAAAAAAAATAAATAAATAAAAGATAAAAGTTCCACGTTAGTAAAGTGGGGGAAGGTCTCCCTGTCAGAAATGAATTCAGTGATGTTTACACATTCAGAACACCAGTAGCATTCGTGGAATTTCTGAACTAGTCATGGGGAAAGAGAAAGAAAATCTGAGGTTTATGAATTTATTTGCTCTAGAAAGTATGATGGCAGACTAGGTGATCACAGAGACACATTTGCTCTTTATCATGGGAGAGGTGCTATATGCAAATATTCCTAAATATGGCCAAATATGTCAGTGTTCAGTATGCCTGGCAAACCCTGACTGTTAGAGAAACCTCAAGTTTCCACTCAAATATTGTGAATGATAGGGTTGAAGCAAGAACTACTCTTCAGTATCTGGCTAGGTAGAAAAGTAAGCAAACTCTATAGCTGTATCTATAAACACAGGGAGGAAATTTTACTGGAAAAAGACCTACTCAAGCAGAAGAGTGAATCCATAGAGAAGAAAGGAGGGGTGGGAAGTGAGGATAGAGAAGAACAAAGAAAGGAAGAAACGAAAGAGGATAGGGAGATATAATAATATAATAGATAATAATATAATGTGACATTATATTAGATTATTATAATTTATTTAATTATATCTAAATAATTTATTAGACTAATTAATTATATTTAAATCCTATATTAGTAACTTAGTTGACAAGGTCTTAAAGTGTTTGGGCTTTGTTAGTTTGGGGTCACACATGACATTGTTCAAGGATCACTCCTGGTGGTGCTCAGGGACCCTATGTGGTGCTAGAGTAACTGGAAAAGGAAGTTAATGACTTTTTTTTTTTTTTTTTTTTTTTTTTGGTTTTTGGGTCACACCCGGCAGTGCTCAGGGGTTACTCCTGACTCCATGCTCAGAAATTGCTCCTGGCAGGCAGGGGGGACCATATGGGGCACCGGGATTTGAACCGATGACCTTTTGCATGAAAGGCAAACGCCTTACCTCCATGCTATCTCCCGGGCCCCATGACTTATTTTCTATACTATCTCTCCAAACCCATGGCATTTTTTTTAAACCAACTTCAGGCTCAAGACTAAAAGGATTCTATGGAGTAAGGTAAACAAATTACAGGGTACTATCTTCAAGCATTTGTTTTAGAAACTATCAAACTTTTTCTGAAGGGGGAGGGTGATTCATACTCAGCTGTTAGGAGGGTCTTACTCCTAGCAAGCACAAGGGACCATACATGTGCTGTGGATGGAACCCAGGTTGGCATGCAAGGAAAGTGCTCTACATGCTGGACTCTCTCTAGTCCAGCCTTGGAAACTCTGGAAGAATTCTTCTTGGAAAAGGTGATGAGAAGTCTACTAGGAAAGGTACTATGAGAGCATATTTAGCCTTTACCCTGGGTCCTCCCCAGTCTTACCTTTCCTGATTCATTTCTAGGGTCTCTGGCTCGGCTTCCAGGCTGGCCCCAAGTCTGGACTGCTTGCTGCTGTCGCCATGCACTGCAGCCAGCTTCTGCTGCTGCTCTTGCATCTCCAGGCCCAGGGTGGAGCCCCGCTGCAGGGCAGAGTGCCTCCTCTCCAGCTGGGCCACAGCCCGCTCCAGCGCTTCTCTCTGCTGCTTCTCACGGGATTCCAGAATCTCCTTCTCTTTCCTCCTTACCTTTTCCTCCTGGCGCGCAATGTTGGCGGTGAATTCAAAGGTGGCCTGGAGCTGTTGCAGCTGGCTGGCCGTGGCTCGGTACTGGGCCAGCTGCTCTTCTTTTTCTTCCATTTCTTTCTCCACCTGATACAGGGTGTTGTCTAAACTGAGCGGGCCGCGGTCGAGGATTTCAATGGCTCTCTGCTTCTCTTCCAACAGAGCCGGCAAGTGATGGTTCAGGAGGTAGTGGAGCTGGCGCTCCTTGCACTGCAGCTTATGGTCAGCCAGTCGGACTGTCTCCAACTCGGGAGCAGCGACAGGATTCACGTTGGAAACACGGTGGTCACTTCTCCCCAACAACTGCCACTCCTCTTCTTTCTCAGATCGGAGACGCTCCAGGGCCTCCTGCTCCTCTCCGACGCCTCTTTCCAGGATGTCCTTCTGTTCCACAAGATCCTTCTCCAAGTTGGCGAGCTTGACTAGTTGCCTGCTCTTGAACTCCAGGAATTGCCACTGTGCGCTGCCCAACTCCGGGCCATCCTCCCGCGATTCCTTGGCCCGTAGCAGAGCCTCCCGGATGCCTTCCAGGTCGCGCCTCTCCTCCTCCAGCCGCTGGACCTGTCCACGCTGCAGGAGCCGGACCAACCCCTGCTTCTCACGGACCTGATCCCCCAGGTGCGCCACGAGCAGAACCTGCTCCTTTTCTTGCTCTTCCAGTCTCTGCTTTTCCGACTCGAGCTGGGCCGAGTGCTCTTCTTTCTCTCTCTGGAGCCGGTCCAGTTCTTGGAAGAGCTGCATCTTCTCGCTCTTTTCGCGGAGCAGCTGGGCAACGTCTTGGCCAAGGGGCAAGCTCTCGACTTCTCGCTTTGGCTGTGGCTGTTGCTTCGGCAGCTCCGTTTCCTGCTGTTCCCGCTGTCGCTCCCCCTCGAATTTCTCCTTCTGGGCCAGCAGGTCCTTAAGACGGCTCTGGAGGTGGACGCTGCGGCGCTTGAGGCTCTCCTCCTGCTTGCGGATCTGCTGCTGGACCATCTCCGTCTCTTTGCGCTGCGTCTCCACCTCCCGCTGCATCTGTTCCAGCGCTGCCTTATCCAGTTTTTGCTTTTCTTCCATTTCTTCTATGAGCTTTCTGAAATATAAAAACAATGACAGGCCGTTACTAGATCTCCATGCTCAAATGTTGCTGACCGGCCCCCACCCACCAGCTGGATTGTTCTGGATTGGAGCACCCAAAGGTGACCGCAGTTCTAGAGAAAGGAAAGAGCGGGGAACTGTGACCTTTTTCATTTTCTAGCAGCAGTGCAGTGTGACTTTACCCTCTAGAACCACCAAATCTCTTGGAGGGGTCTCAGATATCATTTCTTTGCTGTCTATAAGCATAATGGGTTATGCATGATATCATTTTAAAAGCCCCTCCCCCAGCTCAGAACCGAAAAGACCCATGCCCAACTTAAATTTAAATGCAGTAATTTTATTCAGCCGAATGGTAAAAACAAACAAAAACAAAAAACCCACAGAAAATCAATTACAAAATTACATTAAAATAAAAATATTCTTGCCATCTCCAACTCACTAGGGTCAAATATCACAGTCAAGATAATTGCCAGTTCTTTGATCCTGTGCTGATACATGCGATTTAGTGTTTCATTACCCGGACAAATAGCAATTGACAAATGACCCAAATATTAGTTAGTTTGTTTGAGAAAGAAAAACATACCGTTGAAAATGAAAGGGATCTTTTTTGGCATATTTAAAAGCCAGATTCCAAAGATTACAGATCACAAATAATAAAATAAAACAACTCCACTGAGTTGTTTATCAATATTTGGAAGCTGGGGTGGACTCCAAAGAACAGAGGGTATGTAAGAGGAAGTGGTAGATACATGAATTCTGTCTCCTTATCTACCACAGAGCTCTTCAGGATACTGAAACTAATTCATCTGTAGCACTGAAGCTTTAGTTTCTAGAAAACATTATCCAGTTTGTAGATTTTTCTCTAGCCTCAGGTTCTATTCCAATAACTCCCATTGGCTTCATACCTTTCTTTGTTAGGTAAATCAATGAAAGAAGAAACAATACTTACTGTTCTATTATAGACTGAATTAAGATCATATTCAGAATTCTCCAAATCATATGCACATATAACCCCCCCCAAGAATGCAAACAAAGAATCTGAAGAGGCAAATGACAAAAAGGGACATAAGGTAAGACATGTAAAAGGTGGGGAAAAGGGAAACATTTTGCTTACTTTGGAGGGTATTGAGAATAATCTCAATATGAATATGGGAGACTTTGTTAAACAAGTATATGGCAAATTAAAGTTAATGGTGAATTAAATTTGCCACTGCCATTTTTCTCACTTTTTCATGAGAGTATAAAGAGTTAAAAAAATTCAAAGAAGTGAAACAAAGAGAAAGTTTCCATAGTTATTAGGTAGAGTCAGAGGGAGTAACTGCAAAACAAAAGGAATCAGTCTAGAATGTAGTTCCAACGATCCATCAACTACAGCGATGTTAAAACTCATCAACTCTGTTGTGACTTACCTTTTACTTTCCAGTTTTTCAAGTTCTTCCCGTTGTTGCCTCTCAAATTCAAGTCTAACAAAATTAAAAGAAAATTTGACATTTTGCTGAAAAGGGTATTTTTTTTATTCCGTATAAAATGATGTTACAAAAAGTATTAGTTTATCAATTATTTCAATTACAATGAATTAGCATTTAAAATGTATTCTCTGTTTTAAAACTATGATTAGAAACTAGAAATACTTTTGGGAGTTTGAATTCAGACTAAAAGGAACATACATTACTTGAAAGAAAACATATAAAACATCCAAGAACTGAAAAGGCAAAGTTAAAAGTGACTTCTAAATAATAAGCATTTCTGCTCCATGCATCTTAGTCACTGATGAGTACACAAAAATGGAGAATCTCTACCTTAGACAGATGGGTCCTTTTATAGGGAAAAGACTGCCAGGAAAGTAGAAGAGAAAAAAGCAAAAGCATCAATTAAGAGTTAACTGGGAAAATATCATGAGTAAATCAGTAAGTCATTTATAATAGCCAAAAGCCATGCAAAAATTGAAATAGCTCATCAATATAACATCTCTCAACAATTTCTTGAAGCAAACAGGCCAAAATTATCTGTTATATTGTACACAAACATAATCTAAAGCAATTGGGGCAACACAATTGAGTACCAAGGCTAATTTGGGACAAAATTAAATTCATATTTTGACTACTTTATAGTTATATATAGGTTCATGAAGAATCTCCAGTAGTTCCATGGTAAGGGAATTACTAGAACCTACAGAGACCAAGAGTAGACTTATAGAATGATAGCAAAATAAAGGAAGCAAGGCCACTGGGAATTTTAAAACAATCCACTAAAACATCGGTAACATGAATTTATTTTTCCTCAAATAGATTTAATTATTACAAAGTTTCACTATTCCTATTAGACAACCTTAAGCCATATAGTGTTTTGTTGTGGTAGATACTAGACACAGATACTAACTAAAAGAAAAAATATAAAAGAATTCCCTATAAATTATATTCCTTGGATAGTGAATAAATCCAGATTAGTACAATCAACTAATGCATGTTTCAAAGAGTAATATTTCAAATCTAATTTGAGCTAATATACAGAATAAGATGGCAAGTGACTTTTAAAGGTTTTTGTAAGGCGGCTTTTGTAGTAAGTAATTTGCATATGTTTTCCATGTGTTCTCAGACAATCATTTTTTTTGTTTGTAAAAAAAATCGAGGTATAATGAACATACAACTAGTATCAGTTGTATAGCATAATGGTTCAATAGTTGCATATATTTCTAAAGAATCATCACTATAATGTACATTTATTCCCACACAAAATTCTAATTCTTTTTTGTAATGGAAATTTTTAAGATTTACTCTCTGAGCAACTTCCAAAAAAGCAATTCAGTATTAACTACAGTCATCATCAATTAGGAAACAACTTTCATTTTTATTCATACACAATGAAAAATTGTTAACTTTTATAACTAGAAAATCCCTAAATAGCATATAGTACTTCTGAAGAGAAACACAAAATGTCAGATATATGAAAGAGCTTTACCAAGACAACATTAGATTTGGTGGAATAAAGACTTGAACCCATACTAGTGTGCTACTAAAATACCCTCTTTATGGCTTACTTAATAAACAAAGTTCAAATTGATAATATATATTATTAAGCATGACACTGCAATTTGTTTAGTGTTATGCTAACATGTTTATTGTTATGTCTGGAAAATAAAAATAATTTAAAGATTATAGATTATAGATAAGGGCATCCATAAAAAGTGATAATATATAAATACATTTAAGTTTTGGCCATTAATAAAACTCAGCCTCTATTATATTAGGCATAGATATTTTTAAATTAATTTTAGCATTATCTTTTATATTACGTTGAAGAGAAGCCTGAGGTATTTCTTACTGGATACTTTTAGATTTTAGTATACTGTAGCCTTGCTAGAGATATTTACATTTTGAGAAAATTTATCATCAAAATACATTCTAAACCAGATAATTTCCCTAGAGGAACTGTATTAAATCTATTTTTATTTTCTGTGACCAGCAATATGAGCATGAGCACGGTCATGTGTGTAAGGGTAAATCCACTGGGAGGTAGGAGATGAGGATTTCAATAAACTCTGTTACCTGAGATCTATACCCAATCTACAGGCACAAGGCTAAGCACTCAGTATACATTATCCTCATTTGTCACACATTTTGTTCCATGATAAGTTCCTTATTCTTCCTTATTCTCATTGTATAGAACAAATAACTCGTTTAGAGCATGTACACAGCAGAGGGTGAATTGCAATCTAGATTTGGTACTAAAATATGAGCTGCCACCCCCTACAACTACATGTGGGATGATCTGAAGAATCATATAATAAACATTTTAATATCTCCTATCTCATGTTACACTTTTGTTAGCCCAGTTCTAGAAATAGTGGGGCATACAACAGTTTGAAAGAGATGTGCTCCCTTTAGGTTGCCCCAGGGATCTCCATCTATGAAGGCATTCAAGCAAACACTAGTGGTGCCCCTCAGTGTTTCAAAAGGATAATGCAGTGTCTTACCATGCAGAGTAGCACATAATCACAGAATCTGGTAGTACCTAGAAACCAAGCAAGCTTCCTGAAAAACTAATATCAAAGTTATGATATTCTTTCTTGTACATGTTATAAAAATTTGAAAGAAAAATAAAACCATGATCTTCACTTGCTATGGGGGGAAATAGCAAGATAGAAAACTCAAAATCACAACAGAAAGTTGTAAAGGTCCATATTATGCTAGAGTTTAAATTTGAGACTAAAGATAGTAGCAATAAGGTGTTTTGAAACAGGACTGTTGAAGAAGATTAAACTGAAGTTCTAAAGAAGACAGACAAGAAGGGAACAAGATGAGCAGGAATAAAAAACGAATGAAGAAGCCACATGGTCATGGAAATAATAGACAGGGTGGTATGGGGAAAACTGGGAAAAGAAAGTATTTTCTGATATGCAGGAATGTGAGTGGACTGGGTGAATTTTGTTATGACCCATGATGAGAAAGAGTCATAGATGAGCCTCATGTTTCTGACAGGTTACACAGGTGATGAGAAGAGAGAATATACTGCTAAGGGACTAAGCTAAGAGGACAATAAATCTGAATACAAATACAAGTGATCTAAGACCACATATGAGGTATTAATCCTTGCCTTCTGTAATTTTCATAAAAATTAAAGAGTGAACAACCCATGCTTCAAAGGCCTGCAATTTGGTTCAAATAAAATACTATATGCAAAATACCCATAGAGAACCTATACACATTCGATGCTCAAGTTTTTTCTCCCATCACTATAAATAACTAAGATAAGGAAAGCAGTTTTGGAAAAGGATCCAAGTAGAGAAGTATCAAGAACAGTCTGATAATAGTAATTATACTTGAGGAGGCACACAAGGGTGGTGGTCAAAATCCCTTGAAACTGACAGTCATTGCAGATTGACTCTGTATGACTCCCAGTAGTTTGGGTTTAACTCTTCCATAGACCATGTGGTGGAGTGTCATTATGAAGCCATTTTATACACACTAAGAAATGATCACATTACCAACAAATGCAGAATCAATCTTGATTCTAGAGTTCATCATGTAAAACCCTTCTCTACCTTCAGAAGATAAACTCAACTCTGCACATTTCGAATGGAATGATTCCAAGGGAGTCATTCAAATTATGATATGATACTCTATAAGCACAGGGAAGCTTAGAAAGATGAGATTTAATCCCTTATCAAAACAGAGACTTAGGATTCCTTATATATAAACACAGTATACAGGAACTTCCATATGACCTAGCCATTCCACTTTTTGACAGCTACCCAAAGAACCAAACAAAAAAGGATACCCCAAATTCAGATGTTTGCAGCACTATTTCATGCAGAACTATCACAATAGTCACGAGATGGAAACCACCCAAGTGCCCAAGTACAGGTTACTGAGTAAAAAAACTCTGGTGCATAGACACAAAGAAATACTACTTGACATTAAGAAAAGATGAAAACATCCCATTTTCTACTGTGTGTTTAGATCTGGAGAACATCTTGCTCCACAGGTTAGTCAAAAGGAGGAAAGACACAGAATGTCCTCTTACGTTGGCAAGATAAAAACAAACACAGTAGGGGAATAACAAATACCCAAAGATAACACCAACTGAGAACTGGTCTTCAGTAGAACATTTACCACAGAAAGAGGGAAAATGGAGGACACTAGAACAATGGCAGAGGACAGTGGACAATTTGGTGGATGATATGATGCTAAGATATTTTATGCAAAGAACCCCTCTATTAACCCCTACTATAAATCATGTGTTAATAAATAAGCAAATCACAGGAACTAGTTCCAGATCCAACAAACACTACTCAGGATCTCTTTTACAGCACTTCTACCATAACACACACACACACACACACACACACACACACACATACATACATACATACATACTTTAAAAATAAAAAAAGAGGGGCTGGAGCAGTTGCACAAACTATGAGGCATCTTCCTTGCATGAGCTAGCCTAGGACAACCAAGGTTCAATCCCCACACATCCATATGGTCCCACAAGCCAGGAGTGATTTCTGAGCACATGGCCAGGAGTAACTCCTGAGTGTCACTGGGTCTGGCCCAAAAACAAACAAACAAAAAAAGAACAAGGAATTTCCAAGCTAATTATGAGAGTACAGTTTACATAAGTAGATGGTAAATAGTATTTCCAACTGAAATCACTCACTTAACAGCATACACTAATATTGTGAAGCTTTAAGCTAGAAACTGAGCAGAGAAGACTGAGTGGGGAAGACAATGTAACTCTGAAGGATCAGGAGTGCTCAGCAGGGTCAGGGAGGAAGTAGGCTGATCCATACACTGGTCCCCTTCTGAACAAGCCCTACCATAACATTTGATTGAGGTAGGAAAGAGCAAAAGAGTTGACCAAGCTGACCATCTTAGACAAGGTCACAACTTGGCTATTGCCTACAGAGTAGATTCAGCTAAAATGTAAAATTTTGAGTGGAGAAATCAGAGACTTAGTGCTAAAGAATCATGAACATTTGTGAACTTTTGATATAAAGGAAAAAAATTGCTTTCTACTAAAAGCAGTATGTCAGGGAAATAATGACTCCTATTTCCCACAAAATAAGAGTTAAAAAAACACATAAATATGCTCAGCTTTTATTTCTTGATTAAAATCTCAAACAGTATACAACATAACATAAGTTATAAGTATAAATGTAGAGACTATACATTTTTTTTACTTATTTGGATACCAGATTTATAATCTGCTCATTATAGCTTCATGCATCTTTCACACATAATATTTCAACACCACATCTATTACCTCCCTTCCGCCTACACTGCCTCAAGGATGCTTCCCAATCTCCTTCCCAGTCCCACACCCTCATACCACCTAGGGAAGTTCAGATCTACACAGAAGTTCTCTAGTTGTGATTTTTTGGATCATTTGTATCCACTATTTATGCTTTTTATATACAATACATGAGAGATGTCATTATATATCTGTCCCTTTCCTTTTGACTAACCACTCTGAATGATACCCCCGTTAAATCTGGATAGTGGCAGATTGCATTATTTTATCTTTTCTTATAACTGAATAGTATTCCATTGTGTATCTATACCACAGTTTTGTTATCAAGTCTTCTGATGTAAAGCACTTGGATTATTATAGGTTCTTGGACACTGTAAATAGATCAGCAATATAGATAGGAGCACATACATCTTTTGGAAATATATCTTTGGGTCTTAGCATAGATGTACAGGCCATGTATTAAGTAAGAAATACTTGCCAATACTGTGTAATTTCTGTTAAGCATTACGTATTTATTATAGCACTTTAAAATGTAACTATCCATAATCAATGATAATTATTTCAAATAACAAATTTCACTAGCTTGTAAATATAAATGTAAGGTTGTTAATACCAGGGAAAGATTAGCCACTGTCATTATGTTTTATGTAGCCTCACTTTAAATAAGTATAATTTACCAACTTACTTTACTGGATTATTATGGCCTAAATGCTAATTTCCTAAATGCTACAATTAAAAAAAATGATACAATTTTGCAGCTGTTTTTAGCATTTTTAAGCAGTATTTCAAAGTGCAGATACTGTTAGGTCTCACCAAAAAAACATAACCTACAATTTATTTTTATAAGAACATTCTGTAACATTAAAAAACCTCAAAATTATTCAGTTTAGGGTTGAAAGCAATAGTAAAATGGATAGGGTGCATGCTTTGCACATGGATGAGCTTGATTTCAATCTTTGGCACCCTAATTGGCCCCCACAAACTACCCAGGACTTATCTGAGTACAGAGCTAGGAGTAAGCCTTAAGTACTGCTAGGTGTGGCTCAAACCCCCAACTCCCCCAAATGGTTAAGTTTAAACGTATATCTTGCCATTAATATTCCTATAATTATTAGTAATTAAAAAGGGGGTAGGAATTTCCAATTAACATCAGTATAGGAAGGAAAGAAGGAAGGAAGGAAAGAAAGAGGGGAGGAAAAAGGGGGGAGGGAAGAAGAGGGAGGGCAAGAGGGAGCTTGAAGTGAGGGAGGGATCTAGGGAGGGAGAAGGAAATGAGCCAACAACATGAACAAATTCCTGTATTGTCCCAGTGGTGCTGACTCCTAGAGCCTTGATGCCATTTCACTTTCTCAAAGGAGAGTGTGGCTACTTGTATTCAACCTACACTTAAACTGACCAAAAGGAGAGGGCTGTGGACAGGAGGTTAATGGAAGCTGAGTGCCAGTCCACAGTGTGACTAAAAATGGGAAACCCCACATAAGTAGAGGTAAACTGAAAGTGAGACAATCCCTCATGTGGATATTTCACTTTATTATTTCAAAGGTATTTTATAGATAAAGGAATACATTTTTGTTTAGTAGGGAAGCCTGCACTTTTCCTATTATTTAGGTTACAGTAAAATACAGGGATGATTCCCTAAGTGTGCAACCCACGGGGTCACAGAGGACACTGGTGCACTTCTGTCTTCACTGTGAAGTTGTTAATAATATTTGAATTGAGTCCTTTAAAACCAAGTGAATGGCATTTCTGAAAATGATTCCAGACTGTTTTTCCCCTCTCCCTGACCCTAAACAAAAGATTTGGTTCTGATTATAATTGCTCTTATGAAGGTTTAGAGATCATTAACCTTCTCGTTATTGCCCACAGAAATTTATATTCTGAGTAAGTTTCAAGTCTCCTTCATTGGACAAAAGACTTTAAAAAGAGAGGGAAGGTGTACATAGTGAGAGGTATGATGATAGAACTGTACACATGAGAACCCATTATTAGTCACAGAGTAAAACACTAAAGTTCAGAAAAATTTTCTTGTGAATAAAATAAAGTCAGATAGAAGAAAAAATGTAAAAAAATGGCTTAATAGATGTGAATGCTAAAATTTGTGCAGGCCTTATCTGAAGATCTCTCTAATCTTGAAAAACCTGACATTCTAGCTGGTCTTTAAAAGCCAAAAAAAGACCACGTATTATCCAAAACCAGGTATAGAAAAACACATTGAGCTTGTTCATTCACTCTCTCCAGCTCTTCATGGAAAGTCTTTCCTGTGGGCACCAACTCCCAAGTAAATAAACAAGACTAAGAAATAATACATTGGACAATTGCCTTGCACATGGCCAACTGTGATAAAATCCCTGGCACCATAAATGGTCTCTTTAACATGGCAGAAGTGATCAGAGTTTGGAGTAAACCCTGAGTTTTACTGGCCAAGAACAGTCAAACAAAGCAAACAAAAAAAGTGAAAGGGGAAAAGCTAAGAATAGTTGCTTAGAAGGGCCAGAATGATAGCACAGTGAATAAGTCACTTACCTTGTATGCTGCTGAATGGGTAATGGGTAATCCCATTATGGCCCCCATGAGCATTATCAGAGCCAAGAATAAGCCCTGAGCAATGGCAGGTGTGTATCCTGTACACCTCCTTCCTTCCAAAAAAGAAAAGCTTCTTAGAGTCTATACCACCACTCGTTGCCTATCCTCCTCATTTATTTTCCAAATCACTATCACATATATGAAGTTATCCTACAGTAAAATGATTTAAATACAACTGCAACTAACTCTGAATAGTTGGTGTAGTACCTTCCTCTTGGAGATCAATCCCCCAAAAGGGTCTGTCACTTTAAGAGCAAAGGTTCCTTTCAATTAGAAACTCCAGTGTTAATTTGAGAAGCAATTGTTCTGTACAAATAAGAATCTTTGCTGGAATACTTCTGCGGTTAGAGTTGGTGGCATAGTTGGTGGAGAGTTGATTGGAGAGTTGTATATGGAGAATTATGGGTTGGAGGGATATTAGCTGAACTTTCTGAATGGCACTGCTGTAAGACCCTGGCCACCCTTCCTACCTGTTTTGTCCCATTAAACCCTTTATATACATACATATATATATACATATATATACATATATACACACAAATCTGCTTGGCTGAGGTCATTTCTGAGTGACACTAGGAGGAAGATGAGATAGTTACACCCTCTTCCCCACCCAAAACAAAATAGACGAAGCAAACAAAAAAATGAAGAATAAGCAAAGTGCCTTTGGATATTGATAATAAATTATACGCAAAAGAAAACAAAGAATACGATAAGCTTAATGAGAAGTTTCCATAGTTATGTGAAATTACATTGGTTGCTAACAGGAAATGGGGTTGGGGAAAGTACATGGACTTCAGAGAGGACAGAAGAAAGGGAGTCTATCAGACATAGTGTGGGAATAGGGAGAATCCAATGGAAGAAAAGAAGGACAGAAGATGTACACAAAGGAAGCAGCAAAGAGCCGTGCTTGGTGATTTCTCAGCATCAAAAAAGAAAGTTGAGAAATATAATCCCAAAATTAGACTATGGGCAGAATACCTAAGGTCAAGCTCCCATTCTTGGGAAAACCATCTTAGACAAGCTTCTCCCCTGTGTAGTACTTGATCACATATAACATGAGGTCCAGAAGCTCCATTAATATATTTGTCGCAAAGGTGATTTACATGTCAAGCAACTCCCTAGGCACTGAAGGTCCAATGAGAGAAGCCAAATTTCTGTCATCAGAAACCTCCCACTCTGGTGAGGGGCAACAGCAATGAACAACTGTGTGATGTTAAAATGTTATAAAGAAAATTAAAGCATAAAAGGGGGACAGGGAAGATATTTAAGTGAGTGAGATACAGAAAGTGAGCACAAATATGGCAGTGTGACACCAGGGCATATCTAAGAAAGAAGTTCATGCAATGTGTGACATGACAGAGCACAGTAGGAACAGCAGAATGAGAAGTAGAAGATAGATAAGGATGAAATTTGCAAAACTGAGTCTCACGAGGCAAGACCATTCCCCAAGACCATTCCTCTATGTCTACCAGGACTCCCAGTATCCAGAAACCTGCATATACTTCCTGAATCTTTTCTTAAGACTTCAGAAGGTGGTTCACCAACGATTGTTCTGGTTAGTGTTTTGAAGTCATTGTCCTGAAGTCCAGAAGAGGACCCCAATTATAGAGCACAAAATGCTTGAATGAGAGTGAAATGGTGCCAGCATTGTGAGAATGTTCTTTACCTTAAAGCATAACCTTTAAGGGACAGGGAGATACTACAGTGAGTAAGGTGGTAGCCTTGCACACAGCTGATTCCAGTTCATCCCTTGTTGCCACATCTGGTCCCTGAGTCATCAGGAGCACATAGCCAAAAGTAAGCCCTAAACACCATCAAATACACTCCATTCCCGTAAAATCATATAAATAAATAACATTGGAGGATGTGTTTGTTAAGCTCACCCTAATTACTAATAGGGCTGTTGGTATTTGATTAACTTTTTCAAGATTTTTATAAATTTCTTAGGGTATTAACCTTATGTCAGATGAATGGTGATTAAATATTTTCTCCCAGTCTGTGGATATCTTTTTCTTCTATCTCCCTCTCCTCTTTCTCTTATATGTAGTGCAGAAGCTTTTCAATTTACTGTCATCCCTTATGTATATTTTTGTTTCTGTTTGCTTGGCCAATGTCACTGAGTCATTACAGATACCTCTAAAGTCAATGTCATGGAGATTTCTGCCTATGTTTTTCTCAATATAATTTGTGTATTTTTGTTTTCCAGGGACCTTGGGACACTGATGGAGGGTACTGGAACATTCTGTGCATGAAATTCTATCATTAACATTATTGTAAATCATAATGCTTCAGTAAAAACAGGGAAAAAATAACTGTTTTTGTTTGTTTGTTCCCATCCCTGTCAAAATGTAAGTGGTGTACTATGGAAATTGTATTAAAAATACAATTAAGCACAGCACAGCTCCATTTCCTAAACCTCAAACACACTGTAATTGTTGCCCCTTAGCAAACAGCCTTTGGGTTTTACTAGTAATCAAATATCAACATAGATGGCAGCATGCAATAGGTGATTTTTAACTTTTCCTCTTATTACATACCAATCAGTAACTATACTATGAAATGTACTTTAACATGGAATGCTCTCATAGAGATGCAAAATAACTTAGGCAAGTAACAGCATATTGTTGATATGTACAGGGGTAGTAGCATCACCATACTTTGATGGGAACTCCACTAGGTAGTTCATAGAAAGGCTAGTTTAAGGGGAAGGAAACACTTGCCTAGCATAGGGTGAACCTAAGACTCAGTTCCAAGCACCCAATATAATTCTTGAGCACTTCAAGGAGTAAGCTGGGTTTGATGCCAAAAACTAAACAAACAAACAAACAAACAAACAAAAAAAGGTTACTTTAAAAAGCAAAACTAAAAAAAAAAGGTTAGTTTAAGGAAGGAAAAACTGGGCATCTTTATGAGTGGAAGGAGAAGATACAGCGGAGAAAGAAAGTTTTAAGATGTGAGAAAGACTTAAGATGCATCAGTTTCTCTGCTGTGACAATACATCTTTGAAGTGAAGTGCTTTACAAGTCTGCTTTACACACTTGTTCACCTTTGATACTGCATATGGAGAGACCAAGTGCTAACGTGTTCCCAGACAATGCTTGAAAATACATATCAGAGTGGGAGTAGAGCTGAGCAAGACTATTTCTTCCAGGCTTCACAAGAGTCCCCTGACCACTCCTGACTATCCCCTTATATGTCTAATACCAGAGACTCTACTATGTCTCTGAACTTCCCTTATTTCTCTATCTTACATCTCACTCTACATTCCTTATTTTAATGCTTAGCTATAAGGCAGGGGTCTCAAAGTCAATTTACCTGTGGGCCGCAGGAGGCAAAGTCGGGGTGATCCTTGAGTGCAAAGTCAGTAGTAAGCCTTGAACATTGGGGTGTGTGACCCAAACAACTAAAACAAAGCAAAACAAAAAAAGTTTCCTCTAGGGCAGGGCCACAAAATGCTGTACAGAGGGCCGTTTGCGGCCCACGGCCACAAGTTTGAGACCCCTGCTAAGGAGACACCACCATCAACTAATTCAGATAGATGTGGATTTAGTTGAAAAAAGTATCAATGTGAGCAATGATGTATACAAGTAAAATAACTGCAATGCAGTCAACAACTTATGTGTGAAAAAAAAAAACTAATAGTTCCATAATCTTTGATAATGAAGCAAGACTTAGTCTGTTCTAATAGTTAAGTATAAACTTTGTTTATGTAGATTCATGTTTAGAGGGCCAGAGAGATATTACGGCAAGTAGGGCACTTGCCTTTCACACAGCCAACCAGTTTCTATCCCCAGCACCATATATGGGTCCAGGGTTACCAGGAGAGATTCTTGGCAGAAGAACCGGAAGTAAATCCTGAGCATAGCTGAATGGTGCCCCAAAACAAACAAGAAGAATAAGTAATCAAATAAAAATGTTAAACTAAAAAGCAGAATAAAAAACTGTATATCTAGGATAACCTCACTTTTAAATTTGCACAATTAAATCTCATGTACAAATAACTGTATAAACTTTAAAATATAAGTAAATATAAACCCACCACAATCCTGTTAGGATTGTAAATGCTTGTGATTACTTTATTCATTTCTGAATATTTGACTTTTATAAATAAGCATTTCAATTTTTGATGAGACCAACTATAAATTGCTTTCTAAATTTACTGCAATTGTAGCAACTATTTTACTTCCTTTTTGCTTATACAAATCTAAATAGCACCCACTTCTTTACAACAATAATGATTAAACCTTAATGGTGCATAAGATAATGGACATTGCTGCTAGTAACTAAACATCTAACATTGCTGACTCTGAACACAGCTATTCAAGGTTAGAATTATGGTCTGTGATGAAAGAACAGAATGGAAATGTTTAATTAACAAGAAACAACACACACAAATCCACTAGCCAATAATGAATTTTCAAACACCTTCATGTAAATTGTGATAAAGTGTTAAGTAGATGTTTTAACTTATCTACATGAGACATAGAGATAAACTTAGCTACATGAGACATAGAGATAAACGACTATTTAGAGTCAACTAATGAATGATAGAGAATGTAGTGAGTGAAGAACTGAAGGGATAAAATCTGGTTTGTGGCTAGAAGGTCTCTTTGAGGAAGGGAATTAGAAACTGAGATCTTAGAGAAAATTAAAAGACTTAGCCATGCAATTTCTAGGTGCTTCAGCACTTCATCACTGATACGGGTAAACTTTGCTAAACAAAGCTTTCAGGGTTAGACTAGGGCTGGAGCATTTTAGGATAAGCATAATTTTCATGTCAAGAGTACTAAGCAATATAGTAGTGAGCACTAAAAGAGGTGCCCACCTTATGTAGTATCATCTGCTATGTCTTGTGCAATGAGGTTCTTTTCCTAAAAAGAAACTGACAGCACGGGTTTTATGATATAATAGTAAGATAGGTTGAATTGAAGAAGAAAGAAGAAAAGGAAAGAAGAAATAAAAAAGAAAAAAGCAAAGAAAAAAGAAGAAAACAAAAAAAGGAAAAGGGAAGCACTGGCCCAATTTCTTTTACTTAACTTTTCTTCCTTTATTTTAGGTAGTGTTTATCTTTTCTTAATTCAATTATTTCTTAAGCGCTCAGACCCATCCTATGAGGGTCAGGCCTTCAACAAAAACTTATGAATAGATCTCTAATGTTTGTCTGTATGTGGGCGTGAGTTTGTATACCGTGGACATCCCCTATCTCTGTCTATCCAATCTACAATGTAAACCATACAGGCCTATATTGTATAGCTCTTCTTATATATTATCCCCTCCCCACTCCAGATCTCCTTCTATTCTCTTGTTCTCCCAATCCTGATCCATTATTCCTCTGTATTTAACACTCTTTACCCTCAATTCTTAACACATTAGGTACTGAGACTGACCTCATGCCCCAATAAGCCACCACCCAGCTCCCAAAGTCCCACATCTCATTCCCTGGCATGAAACTGCAACCACCACTCCTGCTGACTCCTTCTATACGGTCCTTCTTCTCACCCACACCCACAAGTGTGGAATTCAGCTCCAGAAGGACCCTCAACTCAAGGACACTACCTGATCCCTTAACTGCTGTGAACCACCACTCCAACCCAATAAGACCACAGCGTGGGATGAAATTGTGCCCTGGATCTCACTCCCCTCCCAAGAATATCTCAAAAGATTTAATGGGAACATCTATATTTTCATTGTATATTTAATACCTCAATAGTTATACTACTTGGTGTGTTTATTACCAAAGGTAAAGTTAGCCTCCTCCATCCTTTTTTATTTATTATTTATTTATATTTTATCTTTTTTAATTTTTATTTATATATATTTCCTTTTTAATTTTGCTTGGTTTGGTTCTGCTTGATATAAAATTCTAGAAGAAAAAATTTTGCTTGGGATAAAAGCTCAGGTAAAAGCCAGGGCACAGAGATTGTACAGCCTGTCATGCTTACTCCCAAATACACTTGCAATATGATATGTCAACATTCTCGTTTGCATAGGCATACTAAAAAAGGGGAAATCTTATGTATAGAAACAAGCTCTTATCTACTAGGGATAATAACCCATAAATTTTATAATACAGGGGAGCCTTCCACTCTGAACATTTGTCATGGGGACTCAACTTAAACTCCATGTGATTGGACAGTGACAAACCCAACCCCAAATCTCAGATCCCAACCATAGAACCACCAGAGTTCCTTGCAACAACACCAGGAATCAAATTCCGCTGCAGGGAGTTCCTAATACCGCTCTGGCACCAATTTGCATCAGATTGATATGACATCCTGATGATGAGGAAACAGCAACAACTTGACCTAAGAGCAGGTTGCCCTACCTTATCACCTTGCAGTAAGATGAAATCAGAAGACACCCCATCCTTTGATCTGTGCAAAAACCAGACTGACTTTGACAACCACAACTGAGCAGAACTTTTCCTGGAACCAATAAGAAATCCTAGGCTTTGGCCTAGGATTTGTACAATAACCAAGATCTCTAATTCCAGAGGTCTGACTTTGAAAACCATGACTGAGCAGAAATTCTGGGAACATCAGTAAAGACTATACCCTAGGCTTCATCCTAGGATCTGTGCAAAAACCAAGATCATCAATTACAGAAGACTGACTACAACAACCATAAAGGAGCAGAACTTTTAGAACCATAAAGAGTGTATCCTAGACTTTGTCCTATGACCTGTGCAAATACCAAGATCACTAATTACAGAGGACTGATTTTGTCAACTACAACCGAGCAGAACATTTTCTGGAATCATAAAAGGACCTTGGGATTAGACAATGAACATGTCCGGAGCCTGTAGCCAGTCCCATGACAGTATGCTTCAAAAGTGGAAAAACCCTGTATCTCTTAGGTCAAGAGTAAATTCCCTTTCTAATTTCCCAATACTTACTGTGCTTATGCAAAAAAAAAAAAAAAACAAAAAAAAACCACAAAGCCTTGCCACATCAGACCTTCTCCCTCCCTTTTTATTTTTATTTTTTCTTTTCTCTCATTGTAGTTGTCATAGCTGTTGTTTATTGTTGCTGTTGTCTTTCTTATCATTGCCTTTTTTTTCTTTTTTCCTTTTTTTTCCCAACAGAACCACAGAGTTTGAATCATCTTGTTTTGCCTCACAAATTGGGGAGTGGAGGGAGGAAATGTGGATGGTATGAGAAGCAAATAGTCGCATGAAGATTGAGTGGGAATAAAAAAATGATCAGACCTAAACACCAGTCCAAAGTCATCAACAATAGAATCAAGATACCCAATCTACAACAAATTATATACTAAAGGGACTGGCTACATTAGCAGTCTAGGGTGCAAAGTGGGGAGGTATAGGATGCATGCTGGGAACAGGGTTGGAGGGAAGACAACACTGGTTGGTGGTGGAAATAGCCTTAATTCACTATCACTATATACCTTAAATATAACTGTGAAAGACTTGTACTTCACATTGGTCACAATAAAAATATTTTAAAAAAGACAGTCATGCAAACACCTAAGAGCAATACTTAAATAGGTACAAATGAAACCCTTGAAAGAAGCAGTAACACACTCTAATAGACTTAAAAAATAACAAAGAGCTCATGACATGTAATCAAATTAACACAGTATGTGATGTCCAAGGGAAATCATGATGTTATATAGGACCTAGGGAATTTGTTCATTATATATCATACTTGTCCATATCTGTCACTACTACTTTACTAATAAAATTATTTTCCTTAGTTAACCTTAACAATTCAGTTTTAGATATGCTATTATGAAACGGCTGCGGTACAAATGTAGCACAACATTCAAATAATGGAAATCTAAAGCAACTAAATAGAAACTATTCTTTGAAGGAATCCCAAGATTAACTTTCCAACCATTTTCAAAACTGAAAGCACACAACACATATTTTAAAGTCACTCTAAGTGGAACAGTGCAGTCAGTAATTAACACTAATGTTCATTAATGGAAAGAAGACAATCACTTTTTTTTGTTGTTTTATAGCATGTTCCTCAAGACTCTTAACACATAATTTAGGATACTCTAAGACAACCATAAAGTTAGTAAATGGTCTATAAAGAAGGCAATTGGTTCAAAAATGAGAGCAATCTAACAGCAAACCAAACTTGAAAAATAGTAAGGCTCAAGGAAATTAACCAGTGAAAATAAAAATAGTAAATTACTCTTAAATTAATGCCCAAACTAACTACCAAATCAGGGCAACATAAATATTGCCAACAACATATATCAAATACCAATCTTCAAGCTAAACAAGGAAAAGAAAGGATAAACAAACTTGTAAATTATGAGAGAGAGAGAAACAGAGAGAGAGAGAGAGAGAGACAGAAGGTAGAAAAAGTGAAGCTGTAGGGAACTTGATTTCTAAGGGAATGTGGTGTTTTCTCCCAAGATATTGGGGCAGAGACACTACTTGACCATTAGTTGAAATCCTCTTTAATTGTGTCTCTAGCTATTACCAGATTTTGTTTCTGAAGCCCCTTTAACACTGACATAAATTAAAAACAAGAAAGGGGAGGGCAGAGTGTGTGATGAACAAGAATTCTCTTTGCTTTTTACTTACATTTATTAGAAGTTTATTAATTTCCAGGGACTTTGAAATGTATGGAATAGTATATCGTATGGAGTAGTATGAGTGTAGTGTATAGTCAAATAATAATAATAATTAAGATATTGTGCCTAATAGAATAACATCAATATTAGTGATGTCTTTATTTTTTGCCTATTGTGATGACGCTTATCCTTTCAGATGATTGTAATCCAAGAGTTACATCCTGGAGATTATACTTAGACTCATTCATGGGATTGTTTTCCAATTTACAAGCAGTTGCAGTATCTACACAGTCTTGTATGCAGTACTATGGTAGTGAACATTACATACAAAACACTTAGACATGTATCAAAAGCCTTGAAACTGTATATACCCTCTGATAGGTCAATTCCATCTTGAGAAATACCATAGATATATCCATAAGGTGGTACAAATATCTTTATTATCTGCAATGGCTCCTAAGCCCACAGAATGCCTACTGGGTATGAGTTAAATAAGAAATAAGTTAAATAAGAAATAACATATGGATATAAAAATCATATATAAAATTGCAGATAAAAGAACAAGACAAAAAAGTGTAGGCTACACAAACTTCAGTGTAAATCCATCTTGGTAAGAAATACACATATATGTATCTGTATGTTTATATGCATGCACCCATATATAAGGAGGAAAACAGATGAGACAAAACAGCTGCTCAAATTAGAATAAATAGCAAAATGCTCTCTCAATAGGAATAGTTTGCTTTTTGTCTATGACTTCTAAGTTTCCCAGCAAACACATTAAAATAAAAAAGCTTGATTTAAAACAATAACTATATATCTGACTTCACTTTTGCCACCCATGACATGACTGCAGTCCATCTTCAGAGTTAGGAGCTTTTCCTGGCTACTTTTGAGATCTCTGCTGACAATGGCATTAGCCAGAACACATCTCAGACACTTCCCTCCATAAAGTCCCTTGGGTTATTTATCAAAGAATAGGGCAAAATCTGCTTCATGATAATTTTTAACCCAATTGTATTTAAAACACAGGTATTTCTCCTCTTCTTTTTAAATGACTCATATATACTTCTCTTAATGGACTCCTCACTAGAGGCTAATAAGAAAGCGGCACTTTCTTCTTTTATTCTCAAGACGGAAGTGAACTAGGAATCAAATTCTGAATTTCACAAAGCAGTGAAGGGCATGCATCCTGCCAAATGTGCTGCCTGAAAGCACTCTCAGAGCAAGGGCAGCAGCTGGGTTTCTTCTTAAAAACACTGTGCTGGTTGAAGATGCATGTTTCTTCCACAGGAAAATTATTTCCTGGCAAAGACACCAACCCAACATTTAATGCAAAATGGAGTAATCTCCCGAAGGAAGTCACTAGGCTTTCCCTCTTCATCCAAACCTTCTCTGGCACCAATATCCAGGCATGTATATGTACAAATTGTAGTTTTCAGGGAATTGGAGATACAGGCTAGTAATAAGTTCCAAACTCTGTTAAATATGATATAACTCAACTTTATGTGCCACAACAGACTGACAAAACGTCCTTGGGCAAAGAGAACTTTGTTTTATAAAAAGACCAAACTGAGCCTACTGTTGGAGTCTGGGGATGACCCCAGCCCAGCATTGCCCACATGGTCAACCATGAAAATGCTCTGGAAAATGAGTAAGGCCTTAGAAACAGCCTACCCAGAATAATATAGAGCCTGGCACAAATGCCCATATAGATCCCATCATCTCCCAATATCATAATCATCTTTACAATCAGACTAAGCCACAGACAAACATTCTTCTTTTTCATATGCAATTATCTGGCTTTCTTCTCTTGCAACAGGCAAGCCCTTTTGTTTTCTTTTGCTAATGTTTGGCTTCCCTTTACCTGCAGCAATAAAGTTTTAGTTTTGTTCCCATTCTTTTAGCTCTGTTTCCCTTTCATATAAGACCTCATGAGATGAACCATCCTCCTTAATAGCCACTAGGACCTAATCTCTAGACCAGAAAATAGAAAAGGTTATAAAAGCAGAAGGAATCCTGCTAAAGTCACTATTTGGCCACCAGTCTCATTCCTTTCAGGGTCTGCACACCAGGTACACCAGATTGCTGTAAAATACACATAGCTGGGGAGATGGTATAGTGGGAAAGGGCACTTGCCTTCCACCTGGCCAACCTGGATTCAATTCCTGGCATCCCATATGGTCCCCAGAGCTTACCAGGAGTGATTGCTGAGTGCAGAGGCAGGAGTAAACATTGAGAAACAGTTGGTATGACCCCAAATCAACCAACCAACCAAAAAAAAAATACTAAATCTGGGCAGGCATGGCTTTGGTGAGCCATTAACACCAATGGGATGGTTGTGGGGCTCCCCAGCACCACAGAGTCTAAGCACCAATGAATTATTGGGCCCTTGCGGTGACCAGTTCAGAACAAGCAGTCAAGTACTGGCACAAGTAGTCCCTGAATCTTGGGAGTATCATTTAGGAGAACTATCCAATCTCCAAAAACCTAAATTTTGAAGTCAAATTTTGCTAGGATTCAGGCATGGGTTTTCTTATATATGGGCTATTTGGAGAAGTAATAAAGGTCGCCAGTTGAATAAAGAGAAAAAATGAATTACTCTGAAAATTTGTTGTATCCTTAAGACAAAAATAATTTAGAAGGGCTGGAGTAATACTATAGCAGGTAGGGTACTTGCCTTGCATGCAGTTGACTTAATCACTGCCTTGGACCCCATATGGTACTCCAAGTTCACAAGGAGTAATTCCTGAGTGCAGAACTAGAAGTACACCTGAGCCCTGACAGGTGTAACTCAAAAACAAAATTAAAAAAATTACAAATTAATAGTAATTACTGCAAAATTTTGCCTTATGAGGAACTGAGTCTTACGATTCAGAATGGTATAAGATTCTCTAGTTCCATCCATGTTCCTGTAAATTACATGCTTTTGTTCTTTCTCAGAGCTCCATAATATTCTATTCTGTTTCTATACCTCAACTCCTTTATCCATCCACCTCTAGTTGGTCATTGGGGATGTTTCCATCTCTTGTCTGTTATAAGATATATGACACAAACTGAGTTGTGTATATACCTTTCAGAAATAATGCCTCTGTATTTGGGGGATAGATGTTAAGAAGAGGTATCTCTAGGTTGTATGGTAGTTTTATTCCTATTTGTTAGATAGCCAAATTGTTTTCCAAAAGAATGTCGTGTTGGAATTATGTTCTGATAAACCATTAAAAGCACAGAATCTCAATTAAAATTTTTTAAAAATGAAGGCAATAAGACTTAGAAAAAAACTTTAGTTTATTTAAAAAAACATTTCTGTCCATATTATAGAAAAAAATAAAGACTATTTCATGGAAAGGCACCAATTATGCATGAAGTATATCTATTATGCATGAGAGAGACTCACAAAGGTAGGGAGAAACTAAAAGTGCACCAGATCCATTTGAAGCAAGAAGCACCTGGAAACTTGGGAGCAGACTGAAAGCATGCCTGCTGTCAAGAATCGATAGCTTAGCTCAAAGACTAGTTGTGAAGTGCTCACAGTGCATGAGCCTCTGGAAATTAAAAGTAAGGTTCAGTCCCTGACCTCAGTAATGCTATTGAAAAAATGAGCACTAGGGCGATCCAATGAATTTGGAAAAAGTTATGATAAACTATGACTAAAATACTTCCAGGGAGGGCTGAAGCAATAGTACCTGGATATGGTGCTTGCTTTGCACTCAGCCAATCTGGGTTTGATCCCCAGAATTCCATATGGTCCCATGAACACCACCAAAAGTAATTCCTGAGTGCAAAGCCAAGTGTAACCCAAGAGCTTAGCCATGTCTGGCCCTAGAACAAACAAACCAAAAAATACTTGCCAGAGGATAAAGAATATTAATTGAGGACAAGATTAAAATACACCAGAGAGACAACGGGTATGGTGTTTGTCTTGTATATGACAGACCTGGGGTCCAATCTCTGGTACCACATATAGTCCTTCAAGGCCCTCAAAGTGTGATTCCTGCATGCAGAGTAAGCCATGAACACCCTGGGTATAGACTCCAAACAAAAACAACAAAAAGTAGTTATAAGAGATTCAATAAGAGAAAACAAAAAAGAAAAGGCAGTGCCAGGAAGGGATAGGGAGGGGATGTACAAGCATTTATGAACAAATGTTTTACTTAAGAAGATTTAAAGTTAATGTTATTTGCGAACTACAAGTAGAAAGAGTAAGCTCTGAAGCAAGTCTCTCTGAGCAAGAGAAGCCTAATAAACTAGGGTCCCAACAGGAAATAAGGCAGGGGATGGTTAAGAGATACCAAACTTGGCCTTACCCCTAGGGCTTGACCACTGTCTAAGCACAGGATTCTACAATCAGGATGTGTGGCTGACTGACAACAAGATACAGTGCACTGGGAAAAGGAGGGGTGCAGGTTGGGGCTAAACTCATAGCTTTTCCCAAAGACCCCTAGATTCATGGAAATTTTCTGTCAAACAGACAATGCTGCACAGACCCTGGTTCTGAAAGGTTTTACACACCTTCTCAGTGCACTCAAATATGCTCCCTGTTGTCAACCTCACCAAGGCCCAGACTGAAAGTGGGCATATTATGGGCACTCAACCAGGAGCTGAGAGGAAGGAAAGTAAAGATGGGACATGTGGATCTCAGTTTTCCTCAAGAGAACACTACCTTCATCCTTTGCTTCTGATGGGGTAAACAGACTCACGGCTTTCCCTCTGGGGAAACTAAGAGTTTACAGACAACCCATGCAAAGAAAACTCCAGGCCAGTGACCTTGCTTTTTCATATTGTTTTTGTCATACTCCCTGCTTTCTCTTCCAATTCTCATATTTGTGTTTTGGCTCAGAAGCACACAACAACCAAAGCACTAATGAGGCTAGAAAATAGAGCTTAACATCTTTTCTTGCTTTCCTCACACCCCCAGTAATCTCATCCAGGACTTCATGCCTTCACAGTGAACACCTCAGTAAATCTCCTCTTCTCCTAGGTTCTATAGATCAATGGCTTCAGTCAATCTCTCCTTCCAGTGTCTGCCCCATAGTCCTTCATTGCCCTCATCAGTAAGTGATCCCTCCCTCTCAGTGGATGAACACCACTTCCCACCCTGTTCAGTGGATGAACAACACTAAGACTCCCACCACCACCTATATTTTGAGATGCCAGTAAATAAGCTGGTTGAAATAAATTTGTCAGGGCTTAAAAGGCATCTTGCATTCATCAGGATTTTGATCCCTGTTAGATTTTCATGCATCCTTTACTGATTAACTTTATTAAAAAATAATTTGTGGGATTTTCTTTCCTTCTGTATTTATGATCACTATTTTCCAGATTGCATCTTCCTGAGAAAATGAGTAGTTTTAACTTCACCAAATGACAGATATTTTGGTGGCTGGTTGGTAAAACATCATGAATACAATTGACACGAGTGACCTGGGCATTGCAAAATGGCTCAGATGTTAAACTATGTTCTTTGTATTTTATCACAACAAAATGAATGAGTGAGAAAATTAGTTACTAAATGCTTCGGTGTGCAGAGAATAATTTTCTGCTTTTGGGAAACATACATTTTTAATAATATTATTAATTTTGAGCAGACTAGTTAACATTTACAAAAATGTTATACACAACATATATCACACACACTCGTTCACACACTCAATGTGCTGAAGGCTTGTAGTTGCATTAACTTCTAATTCATCCTACCCAAATCCACAAGTGCATTTCCCCTAAGACCAGTCTGTCCATTCATTAAAATGGGCCACAAAGACCTCTACAGGATGTAATTCTTCCTGATGCTCAATATGACATTCCATCTAGCACAGACTTCTCATGAATTCTTCCCCATAATCACTTATCTCCAGTGTGCCTCTCCTTCCAGCATGTAGGTCCAAGGGCAGCACATAATTCAGTTTATTCTGAATCTTAGTGCTCAGAATAGAGAGAAGGAGTGCTTTGGACATCCAAAGGGGAGTGTTCCCTGAACTAAAAGCTCTAGTGTTTCTACTCTCTTTACTCTCCCTGCAAAGCTTCAATGTAGATGTAGTTCCTTCATTCCCTTACGTACCAAGAAGAAAGCATCGAACCAGAGCCATTGAAATATTTCACGTTTACCTCCTCATAACCTATTATCCCCTTCATAACACACTACTTGGACAGGGTCTGACTAATCAGAGGCTTTATGCCTTGTCATGTGAGCAAGCTGTACAGGGCAGAAATCACAGGAGACATTATGACAAAATGTTGTCCAAGACATTGAGTCTAAAGGCATCTTCAAGGAGGAAAGAGCATTCTCCAAATAAGTCGAACAGAGATAAACAGATGGGACTATATTAAGCTGAGAAGTTTCTGCACTTCAAAGGAAATAGTGCCTAGGATATAAAAGTCATCCACAGAATGGGGAGAAACTATTTACACAATACCCATCAGATAAGGGGCTAATATCTAAGATATACAAGGTACCGACAGAACTTAAGAAAAATACCCTATCTAACCCCATCAAAAAATGGGGAGAAGAAATGAACAAACAAATTTCTCAAAGAAGAAATACAAATGGCCAAAAGGCACATGAAGAAATGCTCCACATCACTAATTATCAGGGAGATGCGCATCAAAACATCAATGAGGTACCACCTCATGCCACAGAGAATAGCACACATCATACAGAACAAGAATAATCTGTGCTGGCGAGATGTGGGGAGAAAGGAACTTTCGTTCACTGCTAGTGGGAATACTAACTAGTCCAGCCCTTATGGAAAACAATATGGAGATTCCTCCAAAAACTGGAAACTGAGATCCCTTAGGATCAAGCTATACCACTTCTAGGGATACAGCATAGGCACACAAAAATACAATTCAAAAATCTCTTCCTCACAACTATATTCATTGGAGTGCTATAATAGCCAGAATCTGGAAACAACCAAGATGCCCTTCAAAAGATGACCAGCTAAAGAAACTGTAGTACATATACACAATGGAGTATTATTATGCATCTATCATCTTCATGATGGATGAAGTCATGAAATTTTCCTATACATGGATGTATATGGAATCTATTATGCTGAGTAAAATAAGTGAAAGGAAGAGAGAGACACACAGAATAGTCTCACTTATCTATGGGATTTAAGAAAAATAAAAGTCATTATTGAAATAATTCTTAGAGATGAAGGCCGGAAGGACCAGCTCATAATATGAAGCTAACCACAAATAGTGGTGAGTGCAGTTAGAGAAAAAAACTTATGGGATCTATCATAACGAAGTAGTAAGCCTGTCTCGAATACAGGGGAGGGTGGCATTGGTGATGGGAATTTTGTACTGGTGAAGGAGGATGTTCTTTTTATGAATAAATCCCAACTACAATCATGTTGGTAACCACGGTGTTTAAATAAATATATTATTAAAAATAAGTAAAATGTTGGCTTTCCATAAGTTTTAATAAGTGGGTTCCTGTTTAGGTTTATGATACACATTTTATAATGTGTATAATTCTGGCAAAAGGTGACCCTTTGTCAAGAATAATTCCTACAGGAAGTCTATGGTTTCCTAACTTACCCAACACATTACCAAACAAGGCCACAGAAAAAGAATGCTTCTAGGCGCTTCAAGTCCAACCATTTCCTTTCTAACAACCACCCTGGCGAGGACCCACTTACTCCCAGTTCTTTCCCAGAATAATTTTGCCTCACCTTCACTCTACAAGTGCTCACATTTCATTTTCCAGGCAGAGAAAAAAACTGCATCTGACCCATAGGGAAAGGCTACAACAAAGGAACCTCCATAAATACATGCTGCTTAATTGTTTTGGGGTCTGACTTATCCAACTTGAGAAACTAATACGTTCTTGTATCTAATGAAGTTTATAACCTGGATTTAACATCTATTTAAAGGCTATGAACATTGAGGGCCTAAGTTGGGAAATCTAAATATATACTTCTTTGTGTTTTCTAGATGATCATGTGGTAGTTCATTTGGCTGAACCAATTTTAATTCTGTTGCACTTTGCTGAGTTGCTAGAGAGCTTGCAACTTCATAAGTGGCTTCCACTAAATTAAAGTAGGCAATTTTTCTCGATTATATTTTCATTCACGGGCAATTATTCTCTATACCAGGTGGCCAGTTGAGGGAGGGGAAGAAGAAGTCAGGGAGAAAGAAGGTAAGATAAAGTAGTAAATAACCTAAATTTTTGTAACAGGGTATTGCTGAGGAAGCATAAAAAAGAAAGCCTCTGAACTGCAGAGAGAGCAATGAGATACACAATGTAGGATCAGAGACAAGCAAAGCTGTCTCTTTGAGGAGCTAAAATTCATTCAAAAATAGACTCTTTCCCATCAGAACTCCTAGACTGCCTTGATCCAATTCTTTGTTTCCAGTCTGTTTCCAGATTATTCTTGAGGATCCTTTTTTTTTATATATATAATTTTTTTTTATTTTGAACATAGTGGCTGACATCTTTCACATTAGTATTTTAGGTACATATTAACATTGAACATTGGAATATCTACCACCAAATCTGTCCTCCCCCTTCCCACTCTCTTTCTGCAACCAATATCCCCCATAATCCCCCCACAGGCTGCTAGAGTAGGTGGTCCCCTCTTTGTCCAGCTTACTCTCAGTGATCATACATCTGTTTGGTCCTGGTGCCCTCCCTTCTTTCTTCCTCTATTTGAGAGTCTAACCTAGATAAATCGAGTTATGTGGTTTTGTTTAAGGGAGAGAAAGGCAATAGAATGGGGTAAAGATTAAGAAAAATAATAATAAAAAATTATAATTAAAATAAAAATAATAAAAATAAATAAAATTAATTAATTAATTAAAAATATGCTGAGAATGGGTGGAGTCCTTCTAGTGGCTATCTGCCTCAGTTTGAGAGAGGACATGAGAAAGGTAATTGAAACACCATAACAATACAAAAATAAATGTCAAATTTGATATCCAGTGAGCCCTGCAGCAACTAAGAAAGTACCACACATTAGTCTTGGTTCTGAATTCATATCATGCCGGCGTACAAAAAGAAGGAGAAAGATAAGGTAAAATAATATAAAAATAGAAAAGGAGACATCCACTTCAATATCTATACCAAAATAAAGACGTCAAACAATCAATCAATCAATATATATGAGGAAAAATGATTATTTTGTGCTTTTTTTTCCTTTTCCACCTGCATAGGCACAGTAATTATTGGGGATATTATAGAGGTATAGAGGGAATTCCCTTGGCCTAGGAAATACAGGGTTTCTCCATCCCTGCAGTATACTATCATGGGGTTAACTATAGACTCCTTGCATGATCCTTTACTCTCTCCTTGGTGCTTTTGTGATGTATGGAAGGAAGACTTCTGCTTCGTCATGGATGGTAAAATCAGTCCTCCATATCTAGAGATCTTTGTGACTGTGCAGCTTGTGATGGAATGGTGCTTGCGATGAAGGCTTTCTTTATGGTTTTAGCAGTTCTGCTTCTTCAGTGTCGTTCTACTTCATCTTCTGTAGTTGATGTTCTTGGTCATTATGTTGTTCCTAGGATGGAGCCTGGGACAGAGTCTTTCGTTATGTTTCTGGAAGACCCATTCATTTGAGGTTGTTTCAGTCAGACCTCTGGCATTGGATATCTTGTTTGTTGAACAGATTGTAGATCGAGAGCTAGGTTAGAGCTATTTGTTGCTGTTGTTGGTCCCAGGATGCATACTGTTTAGTCCTGGTTATAACGACCAGTCATCTGTACATAGCAATCTTGGTTTTTGCACAGATCAGAGGGTGACATGTCTTTTGTTTTGTCTTATCATTGGCTGGTGAGGAGGGATAACTTGCTCTTGGATCTAGTTGTCCCCATTTCCTCGCTGTCAGATTACCAATTTAGAGCTGGTGTAAATTGGCGTCAGAGCAGTATTATGAATGTGCTGGAGGGCTTGGTTCCTGGGGCTAATGTGGAGAATTCTGTCATTTTTATGTCTGGGATCCAGAAGTCAAGGCTGGATGGTCGGTGCCTAATTCCCTGGAGTCTAGGTTGGCTCCCCATGACATACATTCAGGGTGGGAGATGTCCCTGTATTGTAAAAAAGTATAAGTTCTTATCCCTAGTAGATAAGAGCTTGTTTATACAGGTAAAATTTCCCCTATTATTAATATGCCTATGCCGGAAGAAGTGGTGCTACATTGTGTTGCTGGTGGATTTGGGGGTGGAGAGAGAAGAAAACAGACCCATGACAAAAACTAAAAACATACATGCTCAGATATATCTAAAGTAAAAAGAGATTCTGGGCCCGGGAGATAGCATGGAGGTAAGGCGTTTGCCTTTCATGCAAAAGGTCATTAGTTCGAATCCCGGTGCCCCATATGGTCCCCCGTGCCTGCCAGGAGCAATTTCTGAGCATGAAGCCAGGAGTACCCCTGAGCACTGCTGGGTGTGACCCCCCCCCAAAAAAAAGAAAAAAAAAGAAAAAAGAGATTCTTACAATAAAAAAAGGATTGAATAAAAGACGTAATTAAAGGAATAAAGTGGAGCCAGGAGGGATAGCAAGGAGGTATGGTGTCTGTTCGTCCTGCAGAAGGATGTTGGCTCACATCCTAGCATCCCCACATGGTCCACCATGTCCACCAGGGGCAACTTCCGAGCACAGAGCCAGGAGCACCATCTGAGCGCCACCAGCTCTGACCCAGAAGTAAGCATAAAATATATCAAATCAAAATACAAAAAGTAGAACAAAACAAAACAAGAACGAGAACAAAAAAAAAGGAAGCAAAAAGAAAAATGAACCAGAGGGAAAAAGAAGAAAAGAAAAACAAAGAGGGAGAAAGCGATACAGGTGGTTACTTTACATTTGGGGAGAAACCGTATAAGAGATAGTCTTATCTAGGTCTATACTCATAATGATAGTATAGGCTTCCCCATTGTCTTTTGAGATTTCCTCATGAGGTGTGGGCTCGACGCTGGGAGGTCTTGAGTAGAGTTCTTGCAGTGGGAGTCCTTTCGGAACTTAATCGGTATTAAGTCACAGTCCACAATAGGGAAAGGTGATTAGGAGGGCCACACTGCATGAGTCAGTCAGGGTGTTGGTTGTATTTTCTTGCCAGGAATGAGGTGTGAGCTTGAGTGGGTGTCTCTTCCCTTGGGAACTGGGTACTGCTTCGTTGGTATAGGAGGTTGGTCTTGATGCCTAGTGGATTAAGAACTGAGGGTGAAGGGTTATAACATGGTGGGAATGTCAGGGATTGGATTAATGTGTGAAGTGATAGTTAGGCTTCTGAGGGGGGAGAGGGGATACTACATGGGTTATATACGGTATAGGTATGGATTGTTTGTGGTTTAGATTTGTCTCTTAAGGAAGATTCCGATCTCCGTGTGCTCCATATAAACATATAGAATTTAGCTTTGGTATATATTAATGTATAGAGGTGGGGAGGGCAAGAGATCCGCTGAGTACGGAAAGATAGGTATGTATAGTACTTATAAGGAAAGGAAACTAATTGATCAACTTTCGGATATGTATAGGTTTCATGTCTCAAGTACTAACCATTGTGTTAGTGAGGTCTATCTATATAGGTGTTTACCCTTTGAAGTATTGTCCGCAGCAACCTTTATATCAGCTTTCTTTCCTTTCCTATAGAGGAGGTAACCGTGTAGTTTCTATTTGACCTGGTTTGAATTGATGGCAATGAGAAGAAGGTAGAAATCGAGGGAGACAAGAAGAGAGAAAAGGGAATGGACATGACCTTAAAATCATTCCAACCATGGCAGCATCATTTGGAAACTGACCTTTGTTACTAAAACATAATAAACTGCTATCCTTTGCTACAGGATAAATTAGTGAAAATCTTCCCAAAAGGTCTATTTAAGGACCATTTATAGGGGATGTTACTCTAAGCTCATTGGTTATTCCTGGTGCTCAGGGGAGCAAGTGGTGCTATGGATCAAAGTTGGAACTCTCACAGGTAAAGCATAGACTCTAGCCCTTTTTACTATCTCCTTTATTCCTGGTCCATGTGCAAAAACTGTATTTAAACACGTTATGTGAATGACATTTTAAATACCCAATAAAATTAAGAAGATGAAGTCTGAGACCTCAGAAAATTTCTAGTCTAAGAAAAGACACACACAAAGGATGAACTCTGTCTTCTCTATTGCCCATCTCAGAAAAGGGTATGCTGTTTCCTAAACCATTTAAATCCCAAACAGGGAATCACCATGTCTCCACAATGCACTATCTCTCTGATTACCATTTTAGACCAAAACAGCTTTGATCTTGTACATGGACAAAAAAAAATCTTTTGAATGATCTCTTCTTTCTCTTCTCCACTCCCAACAGGGATCTGATATGGTTTCTGAACTTGATAACAAGAACACCTTCAAGTTACTCTTTGATATTAAGCTCTCCACCAGTTTCCCAATACTCTTAGACAGGGTCAAACTGCTTCCACTGACCCACACGGTTCTACATTAATTGGACCCTGTATCCCTACCTCCTACTATATGCTCCTTGTTTACCACATTCCTTCTACCTGTCTTTCATTCTTCTTTACCTTATAACATTGTATTCATTTTTCTCTCACTTAGAAAACTCTTCTCTCCCCTTCCTTTCATGAGAGTCACTGTCCCATCATCAAATCTTGCATTCAATTGTTTTTTCCAAATGAAGCCTTCCCTAATTATACCATCAAATATTGCCCAAGATGCAAACATTTCAATTTCATTCTATTTCACTTCCTGCCTTGATTTGTAAAAATATCTGACTACTTCTCTCCTGCAGTAGGGGAAATAAATTGATTGCTTCGGTGTGGTTGGCATCTGTGATCCAGTGCTAGAATCACGTCTACTTTGTAGGAGACACTCAGGCCTTTGGAGTTTCCATAAATGAATGGCAAAAGCTGGGGGACAAAAATTGAGAGAAACACCATGGAGAAAGAATGTGTTTTGTTTTTTTAGACCACTTCCAACTGTGCTCAGGAATTACTCCTGGCAATGCCCGGGGGATTAAACGTGGTGCTAAGGATCAGATTGAGGATAGCTGAAAAGGTACCTTATCCACTGTACTATCACTCTGACCCAAAGGGTATTTCTTTTTGACTTAAGGACATATTTTTTGGCAATACAAAATAGTTTTCATCATACAAATTATATTCCTGGCCCTATGGAACTCTAACAATACTTAAGTTGTTCCTCCTGAATTTATCCCCAAGTTTTCTGTCAACTATTCATTCATTTCTTTTCCATTCTTTTCCATCTTCTGATGTTGTCTGGAGATGTTTTGCATATCATCTTGAAGCTCACTAATTCTGTTCTCAGCAGCTGATACTCTACTGGTGAGGCCTTCCAGTGAACTTTTCATTTTGCCAACCAAGTCTGTCAGTTCTGTCATTTCGCTTTGAAGTTTTCTCATTTCTGCTCTCACATCCTCTTGAGTCTTACTGGCTGTCCATTTTCTTAATTTTTGGTTTCTTGAATATCCTCAATAGTTCCTCTCTATTCCTTATCAGAATAGTTATATAGTTGATTGATACTGGTTGGACCTTCAGAGCTACCATCTTTGCTCACTAAGTAGAGTGGGGTTCTGTATTACTTTCCCATTATAAATTTTGCAGTCTGGAGGTTTCTATTGTGTGTTGTTGTGTGGCAAACTGAAAAAAAACTGATTGGCCAAGGAACAAAGCAAACCCACTAGGGCAGTGGTCCTCAAATTATGGGCTGCGGGTCACATATTGTATTTGTTCCCATTTTGTTTCTTCACTTCAAAATAGGATATATGCAGTACGCATAGGGATTTGTTCGTAGTTTTTGTTTTTACTGTAGTCCGACCTCCAACGATCTGAGGGACAGTGAACTGGCCCCCTATTTAAAAAGTTTGAGGACCCCTGCACTAGGGTATCTGAAATATCTCCCCTTCCTTGAGCTCTTCTCTGGGTGCTGATCCAGGTGCAAAATTGGTGCTTCTGAGTCACAAAGAAAACCCTACTGTTGCTCTGTCTTCTGCCTCAGCTTCTCAGGACCATGTGGCTGGCAGCACAGACATTTTTTTTATAGAGGCCAAGAAATTTTGGAACATCTTCCAAGCTGATATTCTATGTACTTCCTATATTTTGGAAGACAATTTGGCAGCATCTCTAAGCATGTGCCAGGTTCTGGAGCCAGCAAAGAAAAAACCCAATGGCCTGGCTAGTCCAGATGAGTCTGAAAGATGGCAATGGAAGGTGAACCAATAATACCAAAATACAGGGAGGTGGCAAAGAGAAGGGTTCACACTGTGGGGTGCTGGGTGAGAGGTCAAGGCCCTGATTTTTAGCTCATGACAGAAGTCACCAAAAAGCATGAGAATAAAAATGAGCATGTGTTGACCTATATCCTGTGAACACTGAGAAAAAACTATTTTAATTTAAAGGCATGCAAACAGCACAATACATTGGCATCAGATTGAAAAAATATATATATATTCACCTATATTTTAGGGAGAAAAATACTCAATTACTAGCTACAAATGTGAGGAAAATAAGGTCTATAGCTGTGGTTCTCAAACTACGGCCCGTGAGGGCACAAATTGCATTTGTTCCTGTTTTGTTTCTTTACTAACAAAATAAAATATATGCAGTGTGCACAGAATTTGTTCATAGTTTTTGTCTTTACTATAGTCTGACCCTCCAACAATTTGAAGGACAGTGAACTGGTCCCCTGTTTAAAATTTTTGATGACCACTGGTCTATAGCTTATGTCCCTGGGTCTCAGATAAAAGCTTCAGACTACTATACACCATATTTGGGTTTCAAAGATGGAGACCACACAAATAATATTTTCAAATGGTTTCAGAGCAGAGGGCATATTATTGCAAATAAGGAGGCTGGTTGCCAAGATTTCAGGATGAAAACTAGGTCCTGAACTCAGGAATGAATCAAAACAAGTACCCCAGAATCCCACTAATGAAAATAAAGTTAATCGCACATTTATTGGTGGTAGGAACGCCCCTGATTCACTATCTCTATGTACCTAAAATATTACTGTGAAAGATTTGTAATCCACTTTGATTAATATATGTAAATATATATATATATATTGTCACTATGTATGTTAAATATTACTGTGAAAGATTTGCAATTCACTTTGAGCACAGTAAAAAAATATGAGTACATGTCTACTCCATCTCAATCACAATAATAAAAAACTGTCTAAAATTATTTGAAGAAATTAAATACCTACAACAAAACATGCCTTTCAAAGTATTGAAAATCCAAGTTATTTTTAGTGTGCTAATATTTTAGGGGCCATTATGCTATGAATTATTCCAAAACAGATTTATTTAATGAGCACAAATCTCCGAATACAGAAAGGCTGAACAGTATGACCAGAGGTTTCCAAATTTATTTGCCTACTACCCCTTTGTCAGAAAAAAAATTACTAAGTTTCCTTCTGAAAATATACTTGTTTAAAGGATATATCTCCATATTGTACCTGACGTTACATCATCCATCTTTCCAATGCCCACCAGGGAGCAGTACCACTCACTTTGGGAACAGTGTTAAAGACAAAAGCTGACAAAGGAGTGAATTGTCTGCTTGAACTTTCACAAGTCCTAGAGAATAAAAGACCCCAAAACACACAGCCATGGTGTCACAAGAAAAGACTTTGTACTTGTTTGTTTAGTTCTGGCCATACCTAGCTCTGCTCAGGACTTATTCCTGGCTCTGTGCTCAGGGTTCTCTCTTAACAATGTTCAGGGACCAAATTGGTGCCAGGAATTGAACTGGTGTTGTCTGCATGCAGGGCATTTGCCTTATCCACTGTACTATTTCTTCAGTCCAAGAGTATTTTTTCCTCCCTCAAACAAAATATTAGATTTGGGCTTCAAGTAGCTCACTTCTAAACTGAGGAAACTAAAAACATAATTAAAGAGTCTTAAAATTCCTCTGATATTAAAAAAAAAACCTTATAGTTATGTTCTGATTTCTATAAATCTGAGCAATGACTTATGCTGAAGGAAAGAATTCCATGGAGCACTTAGCTCAGGATTTGCACAAGACTCTGAGTTTGTAGATGTGAACTAGAACCCACAGCTGGACAAAGACCAGGAGTAACAAGGGGAATGATAGACCTGTACTTATATCACTGCTCTAACTATAAAACAATGCAAAAGCAACCACATCTGAAACATCTCTCTGTGGAATTAATATAAAGCTACTTTCTCTAACATTTAAAAATACCTAAAGTATCACAGATGCATCATAGATGCAAAGTAATTAGCCAAGTTCCTGACATAGAACAACTATTAAATACGTGAAAATTTTAGATGTCAATGGTTTTATTTCAATCAGTTATGATGTATTTAATCATTAATTTACATAGACTTCTACTTGTAAGAAAAATAAGACATGAAATTTCACACATCTGAAAAGAATCCCAAAATCCTTTCCATCAGTTCCAGACATTTAACTATTTCAACTTTCAAATGACCAAAGCAGGAAGACCCTGAGCCATTAATTATGACTCAAGGTCACTCACCCACATAGTTTTACTGAACTCAAAGTTCAGTAAAAACACTATTCATTGTGTCCTCAGTAGTCCCTTTGTACTTGGAAGTGGTGAGCATAGTTTTCTAAGCTACTTGATAACAAAGGTAATATTGTTATTACAATAAATGTATATAGCAAGATGGAACAACTTCAACCAGTAAGATCAAGCACTGAGTAATCAAAATGCCGACCAGAAAATATTAAACAGTTATGAAGATGATAATGAGGCTTTAACAACCTTTACTAATGCTTATTATGCTGTTACAAAAAAAAAACTCAGATTATGCGATCTCATTTACGTTGTGATTATAACTAAGTAAAATTATGTACATATATAGCAAGGGCTGGAAATAAAGTTAGGGAATGACTAGAGATGATTTGCTAGTGGCTCGAGATTGCTGGAGTTTATTTTTATCCAGCAAATTTGATAGGTAGCACAATAAACACTACAACAGGTATTCTCAGAGGGAAGGAAAGGTTTGGTTCACTCACCCTGGATTATACAGCATGACTGTAGACAAATTCTCACAGGACTTGGAGAGGTCAGTCATGGACAAGCTGAAGGAGGACAGAAGGCCACTCTAAGATCAGACAGAAGGCATAATAATTACCATGGTGGGTGAGAGAAGGCCAGGTCCAGGACACACTACTCTCACTCCTTCTCAGCATATGTAACAATGGTTCCTTTGAGCAAGAGAATCATGTATAGGCAGGGTGAGGGCCCATCACAAAATCTCAAGCCCTTAGTTGACTGTCCAAAGGCCTAGCATGCTTAAATAGGGAAAATTCGATGGTTTCCCACAGCCAGACCTCACTGGAGTGGAGAAAAGGGGTCAGGTTGGGTCATTGCTTTGATTTGCCATTTATTGGCAGAAGCTGTGGCCTGTTGGCATCAATAGTCACTCATGCATACTGAGGAAAGCTTGATGGAGAGAGGTAAATGGCAAAAATAAAATAAAATAAAAGCTTGGCCTATTTTGCTTCCATGAAAAACTATTAGCAAACGCATTTTCTTCCCTCGCTTACTCAGCATCTATATACCAAGAAAGGATCTTCCGGAGTTCTAAACTGAAACAGGTATGAGCGTCCTTGGCTGGAAATCATAGTCCTAGATAAGAGCTAGTAACTTGCTTTGCCTCATCCCCTCCTTTCAGGCACAGGTAATCTGGGCAGCCCTGACCAAAACAAGCCATGAAGGGAGTTGTATGATTCCCTGTGAAGGGCCAACACATCTGTCCCTTTGAAAGATCAATGATGCATCCTGGGTCTCCCACTTGAGAACCACAAGATTCACTGCACTTGCTCCTCTCAGTCGTCTGAGGGGAGAGACAACAGTTGTACAAGTCATCAAATGGCAAAATTCATCTGAAAGTTTCACACTGTGCCCAGCTCAAAGAAATGTTAGCTATAGTCTAGTAAGTTCAAACACTGTTTCCATGCAGCTTTCTCACCTCTTCTTTCTTTCTTCTCTCCTGACCTCTACCCACCTCCACCATTAAGCAAAGATGTCCCCATCCCCACAAGATAAACTCTCCCTCAAGAGCTCTCAACTCATCCTCTTCTGCCTTACACTCCAGTCAAAATGCCATTTGTTGTGGCTGGAAATTAAAATTGAGAGAGCAGAGAGACATAAAGAAGTGGAAGTCTGCCCGCTTAATGCAGAATCATACCAACTCCATTTCTGGGGAGCATGGTTGAAGGCAAGTGGCTTTGGATATGAAATGGCTTCCAACCATCTGCTAGGAAATAAACTTCCTCCAGCAAACTCAGGAATGACTCTCTGACAGCTATTATAGTCCAGGGAAGCAAATTATTGGAAATAGGACCCAAGCCCCTAGCTCCATCCAGCACAGAGGTTGAGTTCATGCTTCTCACCTTCCTCTTCTCTCTGAGCTTGGCTGCCTCCTTTGGATGGTTGAAGCGAAACATGTTGGTTCTTCCTAAGAGTATCACAGCACCTAAGAACACACAGAAATAGTCATGTGTCTAGTGCAAATAACTATAATTTATTAATGAGTCTAGTACAAGTAACTATATTGGCTGGCAACAACCTCACATATGATTCTCTAACTGAAAAGTTTCCAGTGAGCTCTTAAATAATGATCAAAGAAAGCTTGAATGCCAGGAGCCCACTTAAAAAGAGAAAATTTAAATTGAAGAATACCTTTATTTTTATAGGTAAGTGTCATAATAGTCCCACTCTCAAAGGCACAAGTGATGAATCTAAGCTTTATAACATGTTATGAGATTTAAATATTAATATGTAATTATATTTTGAATTGTTTAAAAGGAAAATAAAAAGAAGTCAGATCTCCAAAGACTATACATAAGAGCAAAGCAAACAAATAGCCACTAAGTTAGGAAATGTTTATTCAAGTCAATGAAAACAAGATAGTATAATACCTTGAGAGAAAACAGTAAAATTGGCTGAAAACTATTACTAAACAATCAGATTTGACAGAAAATAAACTGTGCATGGACTTTCTTTTCCCCTCAAATAATTGGATTCTATAAGAATCCTATTAAAATTTAGATTTTCTTACAGAAAACTGTACAAGTTGGTAAAAAAAAATTTCAACATCTATGCTTAAGAACAATATAATGGTTGGTGGAGTTAACTGTGAGAAACTTCAGTAAGTAAATGAGAAAACAACAAAAATGCTTTCTAAAGGTGGCATTCTTTTTGGCTTTGGGCATACCAGTGACACTCAGGGGTTACTGCTGGTTATGCGCTCAGAAATCGCTCCTGGCTTGGGGGACCATATGGGATGCTGGGGATCAAACCCAGTCTGTCCTAGGTCAGATACATGCAAGGCAAACGCGCTACCTCTGTGCCACCGCTCAGGTCCCCAAGGTGACAATTCTGTGAAGCTGGCCAGGTTGCCTCAGAACAGCTGCAAACTTTCAATGGAGGCTTTCAATGTATTCTAGCCTACCCCATCCAATCCTGAGAATCTACCATGCCTTGAAATGAATCCCCACATTCAATCTGAGAGCTGAAAATGAAGGTTATTGCATTTTTAACAGTAAGACACTCATATAAGAACTCATAAAAGACAATATAGGGTTAAGTTTCATGTATTGATAAGTGAAAATTACAATAGACAGGGACAGATTCTTGCACAGAGAACCTAAACTTAAGTCTCATAGGGCAGCTGAAGGCAAAAAAAAAATTGGTACATGGATGGCAGAAGGGAGTGAAGTGAGAATTATGGACAGAAGCTAAGTCCCAAGAGTCGGACTTCCTATGACGTCCTGTAGGGTAAGATATGAGTCATGTCATCTTTACAGTCAGAACCAGCTAAGGAGGCAGTCAGACTAAATACTGGGCAGATGAAGCCAAACCCAACTGCAAGGGTACGGAGAGTTGAGATAAAGGGCTTCTGCCATAGGTCTCAGTCCAGTAACAGGACAAAATACCAGCTGGGAGGCATGTTTTCTGTATCCTATTCAACATTTAAAAGTAAAAATACTAGTCACCAATAGTTCAAAGTCTGGGATTTTCATAGAAATGGCCTATTTTCAAAAACTGGAACATCTAGCATCAGTAAATCAGTGTTGTTGCTTAGCCCGTCTCACCAGAATGTCAGAATCTGTATCTTTGTGGCAGGGCCTGTGATAACTGGCTGCCCAGAGTAACTTCCCTCTAGGTACTGTCTTCAGTAAGACCTTGTAAGTAAGAGAGCATGAGGCCAAGTATCCAGATCTGTCTAACTGGCATTCTGAGAGCTCCCAGTGTCAAATTTCTATATGACTTAGATCTAACTTATTTATTTTTATTTTATTTGGTTTTAGGGCCACACCCAGTGGTGCTCAGGGATTATTCTTGGCTATGCAATTAAGAATTACTCCTGGCAGAGACCAGAGCGGGCACAGAGGGCAGAATGTTTGCTTTGCACTAGACCAATATGGCTTCGGTTCCTGGCATCCCAAATAGTACCCCACTACCAGGAATAATTTCTGAGTGCAGAGCCAGAGTAACTCATGAGCACTGTCAGGTGTACCCCACCTCCACAAAAAAATCATTCCTGGAAAGTTCATATGGAACATGAGGAATGTCAGGGATAGAGATCCAGTTGGCTGCATGCAAGACACATTAGCTCCACTGTACAATCCCCATTGGCCCACAGACCTACCTACTTGCTTTAGAGCAAGAGCATAGAAAGTCACCAAAGAACTGGTTCTGGTATATTTTTGACAACGTTATATGATCAAATTGAGTTCTCCTTTGAAATCCATTTTGGGAAACTTGAGAAGGGTAACAGTGAGTTTTCTCTCCTTTCTCCCCATCACCATACGAATACAAATTACATTTATATATTTCCCAATTACGGAAAGACATTAGTACCATAACTAGAAAAGACTCTTCCTATGCCTTTATGACTAATAATCAGAAAAAGTAACAAGTTAAGCAGTCTTGTCTAGGTCATCTGTATACTCAATGCTCTTAAAGTGACATTAGAGATTAATAAGGCAATTGCAGTTGAGGTGTTAATTATATCTAATTCAATTCCCCCCACCCTGTTAATCATATGCCCAGTCATGCAAGTTGAAAATTACTAAAATATGCTAATGGAAAACAGAATGGAATTTCAGAGACATATTTCACATTTTATTGAATCACTGAAAAGTCTTGCCACACATGAATTTGCATAAACTATGCATTAAAAAGTCCTTTAAGGAGTTAATAAAATTAAACAAATGTACCCATGAGTGTTTCTTGTTTCCATCTAAGTAAGTATCTAAATGTGTGCCTGACACACCAGAAAGAAATTCTTCTCTGTTACAGCTAGCTTGCTTCTCTTTCTTTAGCAGTATCCCTTTAGTAAGAAAAATCAGAACTTTTAAAAAAATGCTTCATTTTTATATGATGTTATTGCTCATTCATTCATACAGCAAATATATAAAGAACAATGACAGCTGTTAGAGACTATATACATACTGGAATTTCAGAGTTTAATACATCAGATATATGTCTTGACCTTCTGGAGCAATAGAGTAGTAGGAGAGAGAGGTAAATCATGTAATTCCACGAATAAGTACAAATTTACAGTGAATAAAAAGGCCCTTTTTTGTGCTCCAATAACACAAGAGCAGGGGTTGATTGTAGGGGAGAAGGGGAAGATATACTGAGGGATTGAGGTACTTAAGAGAAGTCCTGAGGATGTGTGAGGCATGGTGGCATATAGAAAAGTCCTGTGACAAGACACAATTATAAGATGAGTAACTGGAATATTACTGAATCTCTATTGTAGAAATAATACAGGGAGTATGAGGTGCCAGAGTAAGGAATCACTTCACATAGACTCTTCAGGATGCAGTGAAGTACTTTGCATTTTATATAGATGTCGGGGGAAGACATGAAAAAGCTCTGTACAGTAGCATCACATGACTGAGATGGAAATTTCAGACAATCATTTCGTTCAACCCTTTCAAATGAACTCAAAGGGGTTAGAAAGTGTAAATGAAGGCAGGGGATTATAGCATTAGTTCCAGGTCAAAGATGGAGGTGGATTATGAATAGAGGAATTGTACCAAGAGGGAAATAAACAAAAGAGAGAGACACTTCATAAGTAACAACAAACACTTGATTATAAGATAGACATAAAATGTGAGCAAATGGGTCTGGTTTCTGGCCTGCAATAACTAGTTAGAGAACTAGACACACAGACTGAAAACACTGGAAGAGAATCAAAACTAAGTTGAAGGAAAATGTTTATTATTACTTTATTAAGCATAAAGTCTTTTATTTATCTTTGACAAAAAATGTAACTATGAGTTGAAGCTCCATAAGACAAACCTGTATATAAACCAATATTACTATTTAGCAAGCTACTTCCTTATATTCAAACATATACAAATGTATCTACCTAATACCTACACTTCCACATATACATTATTTACCCAATATTCGTGTACATATGTATGTATAATGCAAACTGCACATATATGCATATTTGATATATATAGATATTATATAAATATACATGGAAACATATGTCTATATATGTATACACATACAAATAATGTGTGTGCCTTTGTTGATCTGTATAATTGAGTATCATATCTAAAACATGAAGCAATGAGCGTGGGGCAGTCATTTAAGCACAGAAGTACTAGAAATGGGCTTATGTCTGGTCACCTTGAACAGTCAAGCAAAAGAAGATGACCCTTCACAGGAAGCAGTGGGGCCAGCAAAGAAAACAAGTCTCTGAAGCCAAGAGAAGGAGAGGGTCATGCTGCAGGATGCATCCTAAGGATTATTCTGGATAAAAGCACTGGGAAAGGTCATCAGATAGGGTGACAGTGAGAGGAATTCCAGTGAGAGGAATATTGCTAGAGGGCAGATGCTCACCTGGGGGCACTAAATTAGTGAGAGTAAGAAAAGAGTTTGTGAGTACAGATAATTGTACAAACAGAACAACAGAGCTGGTAAGAACTGGAGTAGAGTAATAGATCTCACGGGATTTTTCTGTTTTATTTTTTGGTAAAAGATGCTTACATTTTTTTTAAAATGACCTGAAAGAAGGAAGGGAATAAATGAAGGAATGAGAATGATTAATGGCGCAAGGTTAATGGCTGAGATCCAGAACACAGGTCCTGCTCAGAACTCTGACCCAAACCAAGGACATAAAGCTGCTTATTGACTCTAGAATTCAGTTTTCTAGTTTCACTGATGCTGTCAAATTTCTTTCCAGATCTCAGATTCTCTAACTGTGAACTCCTCCTTGATCTCAGGCTAATATGATTACTCTCAGCAGATGGATTCTGTAACATACTTAATTTATAATTTTGAGAGTATGACTAAACCTCCTTGAAACATATGAAACATATAATGGCTTCTTTGAAATCACTTCAGAACTTGCTAAATACAGGAGACAGTATAAAAATTCCAGGCAGCATTAAAAAGGAATGCAAGAAAAAAAAATGACATAATGTAAGAGAAAAGCCAGTTATTGGACAAAGAGAAGGGTCAGGGAGACAGCTCGAGTGGTAAAGTAAATACCACCTAGCATGTTGAAGCCCTCGGTGCCCACCTCAGCAACATCAGGTGTGAATCTTGGGGCCCCAAAGAACAGGAACAAGTATTTACCGGAAGTATTTACCAGAAGAGCACTGCTAGGAGTGTCAAGGAATTTTAGCCCATCCCATTCTTCCTGTGTAACCTTACCTGCTAGTAAGACCTGCCCATTTCTGGGAGGGGTCTTTGGGAGGTAGAACTAGGGTTACCTGAGGGCAGGAAGAGGGATTGATTGGGGAGTTTGGGAGAGATGGAGCAAGGAAGAAGCAGCAGGAGAGGAGATGGCTGAAAGGTTGAATGCAGGACTGATGATATCAGTGTAAAAGGTTAGGAGAGAAGCCACACCTATTGGCTAGGGCCTGAAACCTGACTAATGTGAGTCTTCCTCGCCACCACCCTGAACCCTCAGACCCGCCGGCTGAAGGGGGTTGCAGGCGCATGGCCTGGGCCAACAGAGAAAGGCCCTCTCCATCCATTTCACCATCATCCAGCCCCATTCAGGGCTGATATTCAACAAAGGGCCATTAGTGTTGTTGTTGTTGTTGTTGTTGTTATTATTATTATTATTATTACTACTATTATTATTATTATTATTATTACTACTTCTACTACTACTATTACTACTATTACTATTAGTTTGGTGGACTACATCCAGTGTTACACAGGACTCCCAGTTCAGGACTCCCATGGCCATCATTGCAGGGGACCAATCCCAGACCTCCCACATAAAAAGCATATACTGCAAACTTTTGAGCAACACTCTGGCTCCATGCCAACGTTCCCTTCTATTTTTAAATTTTAATTTAATTGCTAATTTGAATCATTGAATACTGATTTCAAATGGGCCCCAACAATATTTTAGGCATGTGGATAATAACAAATGTAAACATTTTAAGCAATTTTACAGCATATATGAAAAATAATTACTAGTAACACTACTATCCTCAAATTTTGTATTAGAGATTCTTACTCTGCTACAGCACAAAGAAATCAACTTTCTTTTTCAATTAAGTGCAGTAAAATGAATAGTTATGAACTGACAATGAAAAAGCTATTTCCTTCTGGATCACAATTAATACAAACCCTAACATTTAAACACAATTAAATTCCCAAACTGTATGATCTAATGTTAAGTGAACATAGACACCATTGTGGCAACAAAAATGGAAAGTCCTTAGTAATTCCACTTCAAGACTCCTCATCCTGAATTTTAATTACTTTAGAAAGTCTGGCTTCCACCTACACAAAACTAATATATAATGCACTTCTAAAGCATAGTTGAGTAAAGAGAATTTTTCATTTTAGATAAGACAGTCAAAAAAAGCAAAGCTCTGTCTAGGAAGATGGGATTTTCTGGGTGCAGTACTGAATAAGAGGTTTGAGTTAGATCATTTCCTGATCAAGCAAAAGGAAACTTGCTTTTTCTGATGATTTTCCTTCCACCTAAAATGTCATAAAATATTGATATTGAAATGTGTTATGATGATGCATCATTTTAGTGACTTGATCAAAATAAAGTATAACTTCCACTAACATAGACCTACTTTACATATTAATATGTTAAAGGGCCTTATGCAACAGTGACATTGATGTTTGTCAACTGAATTATAGCAATATTTTTCTATCTCAAAAAATAGCTTTGAACAAACAAGATGGGGAGGAATAAGACTGGACATGGTATCTGTATTGGGTAAAAAAATGTCATATAAATACCTATAGATTCAAACATGACATGAGTTGGGGCTGATGGCTGGCTTTGAATACTAGTGATAGATACTGGGTATCAAAGGCAGTATCAGACATGTCAGCACATTAGAAGGTAGTACTGTGAAGAATAGAAGTGCACAGCAATGAAGTAAAATGCTGCCATAGAGGGAAGTAGAGGAGGGTTAGTGGGAGGGAAGAGGGCAGTAGGGAAGGTAAAAGAGAAACTGTTGACTTCGGTAGTGGGAAATTTGCATTGGTGAAGGTTATAATACATTGTATAACTGTAAGTTAATCATGAACAATTTTATCTGTGGAAAATAAAAACCAAGTATGAACAATCTTGTAACCATGGTATTTAAATAAAAACAAACAAACAAAGAAACAGAAAGAAGTGAACAGCACATCACCATAAATGAACACAGAACCTAGCACCAAATTTTGGGGATGTTTATAATGTTTATAATTCAAAGAGAGATACAATCTTTTCTACTTTAGAAAAACTAAACTCCTCTTTATTCCTCATTAACAATTACAAATTTATATTCTAATCCTTAATAATAAAATATTTTCACTTTTCACAATAAATGCTTCTAGTCAAATAATCTATTGAAAATGATTCTCTGGGGCCGGGCGGTGGCGCTGGAGGTAAGGTGCCTGCCTTAGGACGGACCGGACCGCGGTTCGATCCCCCGGTTCCCATATGGTCCCCCGTGCCTGCCAGGAGCAACTTCTGAGCGCATAGCCAGGAGTAACCCCTGAGCGTCACTGGGTGTGGCCCAAAAACCAAAAAAAAAAAAAAAAAAAAAAAAGAAAATGATTCTCTATGTTGAGTGTTCTCTCTTAGAACAGAAATTTAAAAAACTCCAGTCCAATCCTCAAGAAAATAACTAGACATGTATTTTTCTTCAGAAGAGACACAAATAAGAGTATATGGAAAAGGTCCTTCTTAATGAAATGAAGAAATCATAAATAATATTAGAATATGACTGAAGATAACAATAAAATGATAAAATTGAAGGTCCTGAATGGAATATATTATGACACTAACTGGTAAAGCTATTGATAATTCTGTTTACTTCACAAATTAGATGTTATCAACAATAAATCTATTCTCTTTGTAACAGTTTCAACTATGCCACTGTCACATCTCACAAGATTCCAACTCATTATTCTATTGTCTATATAAACTAATTTTTCTCAAAATGCCTCCATATGCCAAAGCAATTAAGTCTCTTGCCAATCCAATTCCCTTTTCATTGCTTTTCACTTCTGTGTCTCTCTTTGGACTGCAAAAAACTGCACTCACCTTCATTTCTATGACCACATTCCTTGGGTACTGAATGATGAGCACTTTCATGGAAATATTCAGCATCAACTCTGGTATTCAAGGGCCTTACAAATGTGCTGGTGTTTATCAGCCTTGGTTTACCACACTCCTCACTTTACACACTTTTTTTTTTTTGGGGTCACACCCGGCAGTCCTCAGGGGTTACTCCTGGCTCCATGCTCAGAAATTGCTCCTGGCAGGCACGGGGGACCATATGGGGCACCGGGATTCGAACTGATGACCTTTTGCATGAAAGGCAAACACCTTACCTCCATGCTATCTCCCGGGCCCCACACACTTTCTAGTCATTACAGATTTCTTCAAGCAGATGTGCAAAGGGGAAGTTTGAAAAAATGACCTCAGAATCACTGAGAAATAAACCTGACCCTTGACTAGATATGTCTTAAGAGCAGAAACAAGATAAAGATCAATGCACTGGTCCCTGATTATCAACTAGCAGCTCACAAAAGTACTGACAAGGAAAAGCACTGCAATAGCTTTGAAAACTGTGTGGACATTAGTTCTAGATCTCCTGAGGCTGCATTTCATTTAAGATCTGAATTTAGGGAGGTGAATGGAGGATTAAAAATAAAAAAAAGTCAACATTTTCCCCACTGTTTAAACAAGACACAGAGTCAAACTATAATATGAAAAATGTTCCATAAAGTTTGGAGAGAGCACAGGAACTACTTTACTTGCCTTTCACACCACTGATTCTGTTCATGTTCTGGCATCACATATGGTCACCTCCAGCACCACCACAGACCTCTTGATAGAACAGAGGCAGAAACAGCCCCTGTATATTCCAGGGCTTGGCCTACACCAGGCCCCAAAATGTTCAGTCTGCAATCGAGTATTATTTACCATATTATAAACAGGGAAAAACTCTATTTGCCTGACTTAAAAAGATAAATCAGTAGATGTCAATGTTAAGATTACAGATATGTCATAGTTAATAAGTTTGAATTAAGTTTATTTTTATTTATAATTAAATTAAATTATCATAAAAATGTGGAAACATGGGAAAACACAAAATTTATATACAAGAATCTCTGAATAAACACAATTACTGAAATATAAATTGAATGAACTAGAGAACAGGATGGAAATGGAAAAATCAACGTGAAAGCAGATTAAAACTACAGAAGAACAGTTCTTGACTGCTGCTAAGAAACACTCAACCAAGAGAACTAAGATTCTTTTTCAAAATAAGCTGTCAAGTTTGAATATGGCCAACTCATAATCAGTGAAGTTCATCCCCCAAATCTCACTTCTATGACCACAAAAAGTTGATTTTTTTATGAGGAGGGGAGAAGGAAGGAGGACAGAGGAAGAAGAAAAAAGAAGGGAACAAAAAGAGGAAAAGGAGAAGGAGGAAGGTGGGAGGGGAGAGAAAGAAGAAAGGAAAGAAGGAAGGAAGGAAGGAAGGAAGGAAGGAAGGAAGGAAGGAAGGAAGGAAGGAAGGAAGGAAGGAAGGAAGGAAGGAAGGAAGGAAGGAAGGAAGGAAGGAAGGAAGGAAGGAAGGAGAGAAAGTGTAGACTGTAAACTGTTGAGTACCATAATGATCAATATATTCCCTCCTGGGGTGACCCCCTGAGGTCCGCTTCTTATAAAACTGCAGATAAAGAATTATATCCTCTCATTCCGTAGACGAAAAATAAGAAAAGGGGACATTCCCAATATTGTCAACCACCTTTCCAGACAAATTTCTGGTTTCCACTAACAAATTTAGCCCTTAATTTCTTTAAGTCAGTTTCAATAAGTTGAAATGATGTAGGAAAAACAAGCTTATGAAAACAGGAAAGATAAACTCAAAGATCTGTGGGATAATATGAAAGTACTTTGTACCCCAGAATTAAATGAAAAAGGTAAATACAGTGGAGAAAAATAACCTGAAAATTTCACAAATCTGGAGAAGGATAAAAAACTATAGATTCAAGCAGTTCAGCAAATCCCAAATAGTTAAGTCTCAAGACATCTACCAGGGGTTCAAACTTGCACCTCGCAGGCAGACCGTTTGTGGCCCTCCGTGTGGCCCACAACATTTTGTGGCCCTGCCCTAGAGGAATCTTTTTTTGTTTTGTTTTGTTTTAGTTGTTTGGGTCACACA